>JACBWW010001173.1:0-15385 GCA_020086605.1 Lanius collurio
GATGTACAGAACCTTAAAATCTCTTTTTTGTTGCAACTTTTTAAAGGCAACTTTTTGGGAAATGCAGAAAGTAATCTACTAGGATTACCATTTGGGACACCATGGGACATTCAGAAAAACACCACAAAGGAGATCTGTGTCTCTTTGGACCTGAATGCTGGACAATATTACCCTGGGATGCCCTAGATAGCACTTGGTTCCTACCTTTAGGCAGATGAAGTGAGTACATCACATAGTGTAATTAGCTGACATATGCTCTGATCTATTGGATTAACTGCTTAAAGTGATGTATCATTTTTTCCCTCCTTTATAAAAAGAGAAATTTGACAGAGAACTGCATACTTCACTCTGGTAATGATATCTAGAACCAGCATACTTGTGTCCCTTCTGGATCTAGGCCATGGGTGTGTGAAAGACAGGATCATCAACACAGAATAGAAATCCTATATTGGTGTGAATAGCTTTTACAGTGTTTGCAATTGATTCCATAGCAGAATATGAACATTTTGCCTTTTCACAGGCAGTTAAAGAGCAGGAGGAACTAGGATCTAATATCCAATGTTAATGGTATACTTTGTCTTTATTAAGTGGAAGGTTATTGATTTGAATAATTGCATTGCATGACATGTCATTACCTTGTGTCAGTGAATTAATGCAAACAAAATACCTGGGAAGAGAAAATTAGTTCAGTAATTCTGCTGATAGTCATAACGATGTATTGATTACGTATTAACACAATAAGATATATAGTTATATGCAGTATATTAATTCTACATTCATATCTATAAATATTTTTAATATTGTGTCTAATTGTCCAATTATACTTTCTTTTTGGAATCAGACTACAAAGAATTTTCACCAGTGAAGAAATGTGTATAGTTTGGTGGTTTTTTTTTTTTCCACATGTCTGTGCATTAGTTTTCTTTTGGATTACAGAAATGAAAAAGTCAAGGTGTCCTGTAGCTGATCCTACTGGCTGCATGCATGCTGAGCAGAACTTGTACCTACAAGGGAAATTTTGCCCTGGGTTCTTTATGAACAAAATGCAACTGAACTGTGTTGCTGGCAAATTATGTGTAAGCAACTTCATTTTAACTCTGCATTACACTTTTTGTGTCAGTGACATAATCTCTTCTTTGCCTTTATTTATCCATGTTAGACATTCTCAGGTGCATATCTGAAAACACATTTCATTTCCAAACTGAGGTATGTTGTGAGGTAATGAGGAAAAGGCCCACCTATCTGTGGTGGTGATTTTAAAGCAGTCACTATGCAGTATTTCTTCAGAGATCTACAGACATAATTTCATACAATTCAGCACTGGGTCATGTATTTTGGAGGCAGTTTCATGTCACTCAGGTGATTCAAGTTTTTTGGTGCCGTATTGTTTTCTGTGTGAGGAATTCCTCCCATATAACCCAGTGTTTTTCTTTCCCCAGGAGCAGCACTGCCAACAACTCTATTTGTCAGTCTGACTGAGGTATTTGTGAATTATTTTAGATTTGCACATTAACATGATGCAGAATAACCTTTTACATCCAGTATCAAGAGATATATTCTAAACACAAACATCTAATAAATGCATCAAGGCACTTCTTCTGTAGCCTGTGGCAATACAGGTGATGCCAGATCAAGCAGCTCTGTTGGGGTAGCTGTAATCTTTTCATCTCTGGTTTAAAAGCCTCTATTTCTACTGCCTGCAAATGTCAGATACTAACCAGTACATACAGATAGATTGATTTAGGCAGACATCATAAGTGTCTTTTTTATTTAGAAAAAAATATCAGGAATCATTGGGGAAATAACAGGCAGTATTAAAACAATAGACCTGAGTGATTATTGTGGAAAGATTCTTACACTTCTTGTAAGCAAACTAGCTTGGATACCAGGAATTTTCTTTCTGTGTAACATCAAGCTAGAATAAGGCTAACTTACTTAGTTTCTTGTCAAGATATTGGGTGTATACCATGTTTTTTAGTGTGCTAGATTACCATTTAGCCTTCTCTCATGAAGTTAAGTGGGTCGTTCCTGCACTGAACTGGACCTACTGCAGTATAGATACAACTCAGGAAAGGAAATTCTTCCTAGAATTGCTGCTTGCTTTCCCCCCACCCCTCCATTTCTAATAGCTGATAAAGAAAATCTCATATATTTGTTCGACATCCTCATATCCTGACATATGGAACAGTAAAATGACTTTGCAAATTTACTTAGGGATAACCATATCCATTGTAAGAACAAGTTTATCTCCATATGGTACAAATACTATTTGACTTTTTTGTTAATTATTTAATATGAAGCAGAGGGAGAACATCAGTAGCACTTCATATGCTTTAACAGTCTAGTAACAGACTCTCTGAAAGTTTTTGACATAATTATTGCCATAATTTTACACTGTCATGTGTGTTCCATGACAGTTGATCAACACCTGGAACAAAGAGTTAATATGTATTTTGATTTGTCCTGAATACAATTACAAGGCCTCAACCACTATATTTTGGGTGTAATGTTCCAAAGGAAAGCTACATTAATTTTCAGCTCAAACCTGAGAAGTAATTGCAAGTTCCCCCTAACTTATAACCTAAACCAATGAATGTCAGTAAAACCAGTATGACAGACAGACAAACAAGGGATAAATTTCACTTTAAATGATTTTAGCTCTCTAAAAATTAAATATTTAAGCTAAATTACTCTATGATTAATGGAGACAGTTAGGCAGTCCAGGAAGTGCAGCCTAGGTAAGAGTGGCCCCTGAGACACCAAAATATAGCATTTAAGGTAGATTGAACAGATAACCTTGTCAAAATGCCTGTGGAAATATTCATTGTCTGTGGAAACTGGATATGAATATAATTCAGTCACCTAAATGCCTGTATCTAATGCTGTTCACTGATTCCTTTTCAGGATGACATTATGCCACTGGATTTGTGAGTAATCCAGCAGCAGAAAATCTGACAGGAGACCTGAGAGTATCTCAGATGTTAGTGGTTGCAATGCTTAGCAAATTAAATGAACTTTAAAAAAAAAAAAAAACAATAGTCCTCAAAGACTGAAATAGTTAAAAATAATTAAAAATCTGAATCCCTCAGGAATCAGTTTTGGGATGGGCATTGGTTAACGTTTTCTCAGTGACATGGACAGTGGGATCCAGCAGACTCTCAGCAATTTTCTGGCACCACCAAGCTGTGTGGTGTAGACCCCCTGGAGGGCAGGGATGCCATCCAGAAGAACTGTGTGAGGCTGGAGAGGCAGGACCAGGGAACCTTCTGAAGCTCAAGAAGGCAAATTCCAAGGTCCTTGACCTGGGTCAGGGCAATCCAAATCACAAATGCCAGCTGGACAGAGAATGGATTAAGAGCAGCCCTGAGCAGAAGAATTTGGGGTGTTTGTTGTCAAGGAGCTCAGCTTGACCCATCAAAGTGCATTCACAGACCAGAAAGCCAAATGTGGCCTGGGCAGCATTAAAAGAAACACAATCAGCAGGGAGAGGGATCAAAAAGAGGTGATTTTTAAGGACCAGTCAAACCATTTTAATATTTCTTTCCAAACTCAGTCTGCAGTTCATGAAAAAATAATCAATAATATAGTGCCAGAGCTATGCCAAGATTATATCTGATAAACTAGAGTGAACAGAAATCTGAGAGTCAAAATAACAAAGGAGTATATGTTATGGATGAGATAATTTAGAATAAATAATGACCAGACAAACCAAATTATGACTCTCTTGCAGATTATTCTGTAGTTGCTTGTAAAGGCCTCTCAAGGGTTTATTCCATTTCAGGACTCTCAGCTTCCCTGGTGAGCCCCATTGAGAAAATCTGAGCAAATAATTGTACAGATGCAAATTTCTTAATATTGTGACCAAAGGAAACATTGCACATGTAAAATGTGGTTTTGTCTTTCCCTCTTTCATAAATCTTCTCTTCTTCTTCTGCCTTTTTTCTCACCTTTTTGTTTGTTTTCTATAACTACTGTCCAACCTTTCCCCTCCATCTCTGTCCAGATCCAAAATGACCTGTGCAGAAAAGGGAAGATAGGAAGAAGATATATTATCTCTAATTAGGAAGATGAGATAGGATTCTGCTCAGGTCTACACATTAAGTTTTGAGCAGCCCAAGCTCCCTGTAATTAAATTACAAAATTTCTTCGACTGCATGTGGTAATGAATACTTTGATTGCTCAAAAATTATTTTCATTTCAGCAAGTGGTGTAGATGAAAATTTATCACAAGTACAGGAACATCCTCAACAATATGACAAATATTTCAGGTGTTGGTAATAAACAGTAATATTAGGAAATATTTGGCAGTAAAATCACATACTTTAGGAGAAGCTGCTGACTTATTCATAAAAAATTTTGCACTTATTGGGGAAGTGGATTTGGAATGAAGATTTTTCAGAGAATTACATTAGGATGAAGAAGGCCCAAACTTACTTAGGACTCCATATGCCTATTCTTATTATTTCTTGGAGATATAAGCTATTTAGGATTATTCAGAACATTATAGTTAATTCAGCTATTGAATTAATATGTTTTGGAGACAAAACTCTTCAAAATACAGGTCCTAAATTCCTTGAGGGGTTGGCAGAGCTGGACTGCTTAATTTTTTATAATATATTGCCTATGACTCTCAATATGCTTTGTATTTCTACCACTTTCTAAAAGGACAGCATTTGATGGCCTTTCTAATCAGGAATAAACTCAGGCAAGACTAAGTCAAAATTTCAGATCAGACCAGTTCGTAGTAGAATTCAGACATCTCTCAGTCTCACCAGGGAATTGACTTTTTCTTGCTAATTGCTTTGGTCTCCTTGATACGGTTCCTGCTGTGCTGCTCATAAGCCTGACTGATATCCTAGAAATGCCTTCTAAATGACTTCCTTATCAGTGACAAATTCTTTTAGCTCCCTGGAGGAACAAGGAAGAGAGTTGTTTTATTCTCTTTCACTAAAACATGAATATTACCACTGCTTTTCCAAAAACTTACACACCAACTGACCAAAATGCAGATACTGTGACAGTCTTATTTCATTGTTGTTTTCCATACTGAAAATTGTTTATTGTGGATTCAACACTGAGTCTTACTCAGATTTCTTTGAGAAATGTCAGGAGCATAAAATGAAGAAAAAAATGCTGTAACAAATGGCTGCATGGTATAGATACTGCTGATGGATTGTTTCGTTGTTATTTTTTTAAGGAAATGTGTTAAGAAAGAAGTTGAAAAGAAAGACAGGTGGAAACATGCAGTGAGAAGATGAACCCTCAGGAGGAATCTACAGCTCTTCCTCCTTGACCATCCATTTCTCCTTTCATAGTGTATGCTACCTTCTTCATTTTGACTGTTCTAAAAAACTGTTTAAAATATTATCCCAGTCTTTCATTTATATTTGTTTGCTTCCTGAATGCTTTTGGCTCTCTGTGTCCTGGATTTAATCAAGACAACCTGTTCAACCTTCTACCTGATCATGATGTTATATTATGTTTTTACCCTCTTTTTTTTTGCTGTAGGAACATCCAAGTTTAAATTCTCCATGAATCATAATGGAGTTCCAGCTTTGGAATAATCTGTGAAGTGTCACTGCAATATGTGGCTGTCTTGGTTTGTTAAATGCTGAAAGAAAAACTTGAGGTTTTATTGACAGATCAGAAAACGAGGTTTTTAATTGTACTCAAAGTAGGCACTGTGGGAAATATGATTCCTTTCACAGTCACCTGTGACCAAAGAAGTTTGATTTGTGTCGGTGATGTTTGGTGAGTACAAGTCACTTTAGAACAGAATGAGAGGTTTTCAGTGCCTTAGCATTGCAACTAAACTCAAAGGGAGCTCTGTGATACTGGAAACTGTGACAAGAACTTAAGACTGGAAAGGATTTCCCAAAGCTTCAAGCTGTGCCTCGTTCACATCTGTGAAATGCAGTTCTTTCCACAAGATCCAGCACTATCCAGTCTGACATTTTTGGCTGCATGGAGGGATCCTCCTTTCCACTTGCAGCATAAATGTTTCCATGGCAAATGGGTTCTTTAGTGGGTTTGTGCCAATGTTTTCCCCTTGCTCAGGCAGTTCTCTCCCATCTGTGGACTTTGCTTCCTTGACTGAAAGGCCAAACAGTCTTAACTTCAACCTCCAGCCATTCCAGTTTAACCTGAAGGGAGAATCCCTGTAACTTACTGGTAAGGAAAACAATTTTAAAAAGTGAGCAGTTCTGATTATCTTCAGCAGAGGTCAGTGGTGCAGTTTACTACAATTTTAGTTGTCCCAAAAGTGCATTGAGACCAAGCTTCTCAGAACTGGTTATCTAAACCAGGAGGCAGAAGGCTCATAATCACTTGTCTTTGAGTTGTCAGAGATGAATAGCCACAAATTCATCACACCAGGCTTACTGATACAATCAGTCCTCCTTAATAAAAAGATTTGGGAAGGTGTAGTTACCAATAAAGAGCGGAAATTTCTTGCATGTTCTGCTCCTAAGGCATGTACCCAAGTTTCCAGACTCTCACTGGAGGAGATAATTATGTTCACTTTCTCTGTGTTTATAAATCTGCAAGATTCTACTGTGTGGAGTTTTAATTTGTATTATGAGGTTTTTATATTTCATCTCTTCTCTGTGAAGGCAAGCTTGGCTTTTGCATAGATTAGATTTAGTTTTATTCCTGGTGGTGTGCTGGGGAATAATGTCCACTGGATCACTTCTTTCTGAAAAAGGACATGAGTGCTGGGCAGAATAGTTGTCAGGTGCTTAATCCAGGCGTTTTGGAGAGACTGATGTCTGTCCAATAAATAGAAAGTGATTTTAGGAAGCCTAAGCCCTTCTAGCCTAAACTAAAAGTCCAAAGTTGAATGTTACAAAGTCTTCCTCCTCTGCTCTTGGCTGTTTGAATCATATTCTCATTCTCAATTACTGTGAAGTCTTCAGTGGACAGCTTTAGATAAAATAGGCAACTACCTGCATAATATATCCAAAAAATTAATTAGAACTGCAGTTTATAGCCCGATCCTAAGATAAAGCACAGAGAGACATAAGTATAGGAAACACATTCAATATCCTCTCTTTCCTCTGAGCAAGGGATCAGAAAATGCAAGTCAATTTTTCCTCCCAACCTTTAGAAATGGCAGTGGGCTGGAGGCCCAGCTCCATGCAGAGCAGCACACAGCTGCTCTGGGGGGGACTGTGGGGGCATTTTCTGTTCTGTGACGCTGCCTCAGGACCCTTTTGGGCACTGTCAGTCTTTTATGCTTGCTAAGCAAAGCCAGAGCAGCCAAGCTTCATGAGTCTGACAGGGAATAATAACATGTTTATAAGGCACCTAAGAGAAAATCACAGGTGCCAAAATACCCAGTTCAGAACCCAGGTTGCCTCCTGCATTTGGGTTCTACATTTGGGTTAATGTGTCAATTGTACATTTCTGAGATAACCCAGCTAACTGCTGCATGGCAATGGTGCAGTACCTTTTAATTATTACACCAATCCAAATAAGAACTGAATTTGTCTCATCAGCCTTTAACACTACAGTTCACCAAACAAAATCCTCAATAACTGTGTTATAAATGAATTGTCAATTCTATCGGATTAATAATTTGAGCAAGCCAAATTTTTAATATAAAAACAAATAAAATTTATTTTAATCAAATTGACAATCAAAATCAGCCAGTATAAAAGAAAACAGGGCCAAGCCTAGGTTCTTGACTCTGGGTGACACATACACAGCTCTGACCACCAGCAGTTCAGAGAGGTAGGTGCACACCTTTGAGATGTTTGAGTCCAGTTTTTATACTGTTTTTCTTGCTCTTGGCTATGAAATCCATTGTCCTTTTCATTCTTGATGATACTCAGGTCCCGTGCTCAGTGGTACATTTAGATGTTGATGTGTCCAAGGATCCTCTTTGTGCTCTGGTTGATGGTTTCCAGTAACTCATCCTAGTATATGATGATCTTTCCAGGAAATCCTTGTATGATTACAATGAGGTGTCTTGAGTAATAAGTCCATTCATCAACCATGTCCAGGGAGCAGCAGATCCTATCTCTTACTTCTTTCAGATGGAAAAAGATCTTTGTTGGGTAAGGTGAAATCATAGGAGGTTGATGGGTCTGAGGTCATCTCCCCTGAGCTTGCCTGCACTTCTTATGTTAATTAGTACCTTCCTTGGGCAAGATGTCATGAGACTTGCCAAGGTGTACTTTGAACACAATTTAAACATATATACAATTTGCAGGATATAGTTTATATTTTTAGATCTCACATTAATAACTTATTACATTTATAGTGTTTTAATTTCTTATGAATTTTGACCCATCTATAACAACTGGACTGAGGACACTGAGTTGGCTCAAGTGTACAGGTGGTATAAAAAAACAGTGTATAATCTCTTCTAGAAAATATGCTGCTCTTACCTGGCAGTGTTCATCAGCAGGCATCTCTACCCCTAACAAGGGATACAGATATTGCTGCCTGTGTTTTACAGGAGGGAAAAAATTGGTTTTTCAAAGTCAAGAAACTAGCCTGTGGTATAAATTGCACATGTTTGTAGATCTGACCTATCAGTCCACACTCCTGCCATATACAATGTCCTGTAGGCTATGCCAGCTCTGCAAACTGGCTGTTAGAGTAGAAAACAATGACTGCAAGCAGCATAGCCAGCAGTTTTTAAGAGAAAAATCTAAATAAAATATATTGTAGTAATAAAACAAATTAGCAGCTGTTATCCCGAGGCAACAGCAATGAAGCCCTCACAAAACAGGCCTTTATTAGAAGTAGTAACAGTAATCATAAGTTCAAGTTTAACTAAGTGAGCCATTAAAAATGTAATGCTGAAATGAACTGAACCAAATGACAAAGTAAAACTCGCCTGGGGCAATGAACAGGTTTTTAATTTGTTTAACTTCCATCTCTCTGGTGTGTGGCTCTAAAAAATGATGTGACAAAAGACTCTTCTCTACATTCTAGTCTGAATGCTAAATAAATTAGTAAAAGCAGCAGCAACAATAGCACATCCAACCTCTTCATCTCCCTAGTCCTCTCTGGCTCTGTGCTCTGGGTTTCCATCACTCAGGGAATACCAAAATCCCTCAAGCCAAAGGGGGATCTTTGCATCCAGTCATAGAGCAAAGACCTCTCAAACCCCATAGCCAGACACAGTTTGTTATATGAGAGGATGCTAAGCTTGAATTTACCAGAAAAAACACATCAGAAATTTCTTATACTAACTCTATTTTCAATTTTTGTGTTCTAGAGGGCAGAACTGCTGGTGTGGAGTGCTGTGAGGGTGTCACCACCCTGCAGGCACACCCAGGCAGGCCTGGCCCATCCTGCACATGGCTTATGTCATTCAGAGCAGCTCTAGGATATGTTCAGAAACTGTGACCCCAAAATGAGCACAGAAAAGAACATCAAATTATATTACAGACACTTTTTTCAACTTCTCTAGACCACAGCAACATGTAGATATTTTATTCTAGCTTTCTCTAAGATAAAATGGTAGTTACACTGTAGTATAGTCATAACAGAGCTCTTGTTTTATTCATATTTATGTCCCTGATTTTAATTTGATTGGGCTGAGCTCCTATAATCCTGTTTTGCTTTTGTGAAAATACATTTTCTGTGTCCCAAAATTTTAATGAAAATAGTATCAGAAAAATAAAGGTAACTATGGTTTTCGTATAGCATGTGTAAAATTACTTTAAATATTGTAAATAGCTATTTCCATCACCAGGCATGCTAGAGAAAGTTAACTAGAAAAAGAAAAAAAAAAAAAAGCTGTAATGACTTTCAAGGATTTGCTGAAGGCAAAAAATTGCATTTTCTAAATCAAATTCCTTAAAAATGCTGACTTAGTTTCAAAATCATTTTCTCTACTTATCTTCTGAGTTTCTCCTTGCTGTGCTAGAAATTGTACAGTGAGCTTTATACGAGCTGTGAAAATGGATTTGTGATTTTTAAGCTAGCAAATCTAAACCAAAATAGTAGTTGCCATTAAAAAACCCAAAACAAAACAACAAAAACCCTGCATCAACAGCTTCTGATGTTAAAAACAACAAATTTGACTAGTCAAAATCTTATTATTACAAACATCATTACACAATGTAGATTCGTAAATTTTTCATTTGATTTATGAGTCAGTGAAATGGCTTTCTCTTGCAAAGAACTGCATGCTAGTCTAAATGTAAATAACTTCAATAAAATCATTTGTGCCTGGAATACTAGGTGTTACAGAAAAAAAAATAAAAAGAGAACTGATTGGTTTATTATGACAACTTCCTAGTATGATTTGTTGCAGTCTTTATAAGCGTGTGAGAACTGCTGTAGAGTGTGTGATCCAACTCTGCTCACTGCAGGGGAAGGTACAGCACACTCTGGGAAAAAAATATGAAAAAATATTACCTTTGCCTCCTACTTTGTGGTAACCTGATGCTACATCCAAAGTGTCTCATTGATCAAATCCATTTTGACAAACTCTGTTCTCAAACTCTGTGTGTTAAGTACCTTTTCCTATAAAAGTTTGGACATTGGCATACATGTTCACCTTTTTTTCTACTGGTATAATCAAGATGTCACAGAATTTCCCCAAAACAAATAGGAGTAAAAGAAGTCCATATTGACAGCAAATGAAAATTAAATTTAATTTCACTTAAAGAAGAAAGATCAGAATCTTCTTAGCCTTTTCATCTGCTGGCTAGCTCATTTATATTCACATCATGTCTAAATGCTTAGAACTAACTTAAAAAAAATCTTAGGCACATATCTAAAGGAGAACTTGTTATATAGTTTTTTTAAATTATATTTCCATGTAATTTCTAATATGTAAAAATGTTCTGAAAAATATTAGACATTTCAAATAATTGGTGAATTGTAGTATGCCGAAGAAAAGTGCTTTTAACTCCACCATTTTTCCATGTACACAAAGTGGCTGTTCAGGTGTGCTACCATCACAGAGGTCAGAACAACAAGATACAAATCACACCTTTGTTTGCCCTGATTAATGGTAAAAACCCCAAAGAACCCATATTCAGACACTGGCAATTTGGGATGATGCCATACAGTGCTTCCTGAAGAAACAAAATTGAAGGAGATCCTGTCTTCCAGCTGAAGGGTCATTTCCAGTGGTGAGTCAATGCACTTTTCCTGAAAGCAAAACTCAAAACTCCTCTCCACCCCAGGAACTGATTTTTCTGTAAAAGAAAATGTCAATTCTGGTCACAAAGCTGATTTCTCTGAACACAGAGAAGACACCATGATTCCCAGACTGGTGTTCTCTTGCATGTTTTACCACCATTTAAGGCACAAAACCTTACTTGTGGGGGGCACAGCAGGACATTTGTAGCTCAGAGTTTGCTGAGTAATTTTCATTCTGAGCCTCTAAATATCTTGGAATGTCAGAAGGCTCTGTGGGATTCCTGTGAGTGGGAAAGAGAAAGGAAATATTCTTTGTGGGTACGACTGCAGTGGTGAATAATGGTTCTTCAGCTCATTGCCAGGCCTAGTTCCCTACTTTGTGCACTGAGCACAAAATGTTAGTTGATTCTCAGCCTCTTTTTTGGGATGAACCTCTTAGTGTGGATATAATTTACTGCAGAAACTGCTCATATGGGGTAGCATGGACAACTCTATCTCATTTGACTGCATTCACCCTTCCCCAGTGCAGCTCAGTGCCATCCCAAAATATGTATACTTACTGTTTCAGGTGCTTAAAAGTGAAAAAAAAAACCAAACACCCTTAAACACACAACATAATTATTGCTTAGGATTGCAGAGACAATACATGGGTCCTCAATGGCACCCAGAGCCAAATATTTTGTGGTGTGACCCACCCAAGGAAGGCAAATGTGTGGGTGGAGTACAAGACATTCTGTCCAAGCTGAGACAGATGAATTTTGCAGTAGGGATGTAACAGGGGTGATTTGGAAGGTTTTACTTCTTTCTTCTCATTTGATCACATAGGAAATTAAAATGTTTATAAATTACAAATGAGTCTTCTGCAATGTTTTTTGCATATCCAGTGGAATCCTCTTCAAAATTTCTTCAGAGATTGCAACCTACACAATAATTTTGTCATTGGTGATGTTTTTTGATCACATAGGAAATTAAAATGTTTATAAATTAAAAATGGGTCTTCTGCAAAGTTTTTTGCATATCCAATGGAATCCTCTTCAAAATTTCTTCAGAGATTGCAACCTACACAATAATTTTGTCATTGGTGATGTTTTTTGATCACATAGGAAATTAAAATGTTTATAAATTACAAATGGGTCTTCTGCAATGTTTTTTGCATATCCAGTGGAATCCTCTTCAAAATTTCTTCAGAGATTGCAACCTACACAATAATTTTGTCATTGCTGATGTTTTTTTTACCTACCTTCCTAAGCTGAAGATTCACTTATGCCTCAAAGAATGCCTGTATTTCTTTTTCTACAAATATTATTTTATATCCTATCTAAAGTAACTATGGATGTTCTCATTATCCTTATAAAGGTTTAATCCTTTTTTAATTCCTGCTAAGCTCTTGGTCTGAATGCTATATTGTGACAATGGGTTCTAATAACATATTATTGAGCCTTTGACTATTTAAAATCCCTCTTAGCCTATGTTTTCAAAGGATATTTCACCTGCTATTTTTTTTACTGCAGAATTTACCTAAAAAGAAACATTCAGTTCTTTGAAAGTCATGTTCAGCTAACCTCTGAGTGCTGTCCATTTAGATATGAATTTTATCATTTTTTAAAAAGTTTATTTATTATTAGAGATTATTAAAAGAAAAGCAGGTTTAGAGGTTAAAGTATTAGCTTGATCAGTGTTTCCTTGCTGTGCAAATTCTGCCTCTATAATCCTGAGCAAATCATTGAGGAGTTTTGCCCCAGTGACCCATCTGTGCAAAGTAACATTTTCTATCCTAAAACACATTTGGCAATACCCATTGTGGTAGCTGGAGTTCCCTCTTGGTGTATTAAAAAGATAGCAGCACTACTTTTTATAAATTATTGCTTTACTTAGATTCTTTTTTCCTTTTTTTTATTTTAATCCTCATATTTTTGTTTACAGTGGGGTTTTTTAACATGATTCTCTTAGGGAAGATTTTGGATTTAGACATATTTTAATCATGATTACATAAAAATCAGTTACATTAATTAATGAAGAAGCTTTTTTATATTCTATTATTTCATTTATGTGTTTATTTCCTTGTGTTTCATACATTTATGGCTGTGTACCACATCATCCAGTGTGGTGCAGAAATATAGCTGTTTTGTGAAACATTTAGAATATCAATAAATTAATTTACATTTCATCTAATTGGATCATTTGGACAGTATATATGTGGGTGCTTCACAATTACAGTTTTACTAAATGCTGAGTCTTTCCCTTTCATTACTTGGTTTAGTGATAAGAACTGAATGCATCAATGAATTATTTGCTGAATTTTGTCTGGACATTGACTATATAATAACAATTTTGACAGAAAAATATAATTAACAGATGACCACGTCTCAAAGCATTGAAATGGCTACACAGACTAATCATTAATACCATTCAAATTCAAAAATAAAGAAATTATCCAGAGGAGACAAACATAACACCACTCAACTACTTCTCTTCATTTGAACTACAAATCAGACATTCTAACAAATACATGAGCAATTTTATGCATGAATTGCATTTTTTTTTCTATAAGAAGTCTCATAGTGAGGAAAAAAACAGTCTTTGTTCCCCTAGGTAAAGTCAAACAGGGCATAATTCTCATTTGGCCTTTTTTTAGTTACTGTGATTTAGTGAAATCATTATTTTAAGTAAAAATTCTTATTAAATACAGCATTTATATTGCAAGGATGGCTCCTATCTACACCTTTAAGCAGCTTCATTATGCTGTTAGTTCTGCTTTGTCAGTATTTCTGTGTTAAACTGTTCATATGACTAATTAAAATGTGATTCTAAATTCTATTTGTTATTGCTTCCATTATCTTTGGTATAACACACCAACATAACGTGTTTATGGGTTCTGTAAGCTAATCTAATTTAATATTGTGCTTGTAAGTGAAATGTCCTTAATAGCAACGGCTGCCCTTGGAATGCTGATTTGAATATATATGTACACACACACAAATATAATATATATATTAGTCAGACTGCTGGGTTTTACCTACTTCTAGCCTTGCTGTTACTCCAGAGAAGCAAATTTTTCATGGTTGAGGATGTTAATTTGTATTCAATTAAAGCAAAGAGAATTGGGTTCATGATAATCACATCCATACTATATCCAATTCAAGGGCAAAAGTAAAATAAGCATAAAAAGAAAATATAGTTTGATACTTCCTATGCTCAGCTTGTAGAAAAGCAGATACAGCCTTCCTTTTTCCAGGAGAATAGTAAATATATTAAATAAGCAGTATTTGTTGGTTTCACAGCCTTTAATGTATGGGGTTTTCTTCTCCATCACCCTTTATCCTTTCTACCAGGCAGCACTGATTTCTTTTTATTTTCCTATTTCCTGTTTATATTTCTCCACTCTTTGCAGGTATCATTGGAGCCATGGATTTGAAATTGATATTACAAAATTTAAAAGTATTTTGTGTTATATAGTGTACTATCAACAAATAATGATCTTTTGACTATTCCCACTTAGATAAACAGAAGCATGGATATCTTGTTTAAAGATACTTGCATTTTTGTATGCCAGAGAGAAATTCTGGTCTAAAAAGTTGATTGTCTTCAGGTTTTGGCAGTAAAATTTCTCCTTAATAACTCAGAGTAATACACTGTGTGGTTAAAGGTTGTTTGGGAATTGGTAGAAAAGCAGTGTTCATGGAAAGCCTTGTAAGAAGATTTTGGATGCCCAGAAAATTATTTTTTTTCACAATATGAGCATATTAGAAAGACTGCTTGTTAGATTTAAAAAAAAGAAACCAAAACAAACAAATAAATTAGTCACATTGAAAGGCACTCAGTTTTTACTGAGATTATGTAACATTTTGGTATATCTTACAAAGAAAAATCTAGCCAGGACTTGTTTCTTCTCAAGAAATTTATTCTTCCCCGTTGAAGTTAAGTACATCAAAAATTTGAATTCCAGTGAAAATGCAGACAGTATCTATAACATATTATTTCCAAGTTCTGCTTTGCTCTATTCTGTTTTATTGTAATTTCTGAGCATCTTGCAGTCATATTTTGAGCTGTGTGTGCAACCTCTGACCTTTCTATAGGTGAGTTACAAACCCAGCTCTCTGCAGCCAGAGGACTAAAACCATAACAACAATGGCCTTGTAAAGGACTTCCCAGTTACCAATGTCAATTTTTCAAATGATCTTGCTCTGAATGAACAATTTATCCCACAGAAAATGCCTAGACACACATTTTCTCTCATGGTATATCCTTCCCCATGGTTTCTGTTGTTAACACAAGT
>JACBWW010001174.1:0-15377 GCA_020086605.1 Lanius collurio
TAATAATAATAATAATAATAATAATAATAATAATAATAATATATCCAACCTGCTTTCAGGCTATGTTACTTCCCTTTTCTGTAAAATTTTGCTTTCTGAGTGCCTTAGTGTAAGAAATAAATAGAAAAAAAGTGTCTCTAAGTCTAATCAAGTTTAAATTATTTCACTTTACACACTTCTTCCTTCAAAAAGGAACTTGAATTTCATTGTTGAGCAAGATGAAACATTTTCAGAGCTTATGCATCTTTAACTGATGGCAACCAGAAAAGGCTTACTGTTTATAAAATGGCAGTTCCATCACAGTAGAGCGACTGCATTCATAACTGGAAAAACACATGTTATTCCCATGCCTACCCATAACACTTCTGCTCTTTTTTCCCCTTCTATACAGAAGAACAATATGGAGTAATCAATCAGTCTACAGTGATAGAAACACTGGTATTTCATTTACAAATTTTTATTAAATTCCAGTTTTGTTTTGCATAAGATAAAAGAGATAAACATTTGAGTCTGTTAACAACTGAATATTTACAGCTAACCAGAAGATTCAATTATCTTCCATTAGGTTGGATTCACTTAAAACGTTTCAAAGTGCTTTAAAAACAAATCAAATCCTTCACAGAACCACCTCACCTTACTAGAAATCTTGCAGATATGTTGATCAAAGATGATGAAAATGATGAGAATCCTGCCTATTTCATGGTTTGCAATTTTGGAAAGATAGATACTCTATCTGGTTAGTACCTACTTCTCAAAACAGAGTGGTCTAAAGGGTTAAGTTTGTTAGTTCTTTCAAAATCAAGTCACATCTCACTTGCCAATATAGGATTTGGAAACTAAAATATTAAATGAATCAGACTCAGCAATCAAAGCAGTAAAAGAAGAGAAGAATTTACATCACCAAAAAAATGTCCAATTAGCCTGCATGGAGCTACATAATCCCACTGTTATCCTATCACATGTACACAGTGAATGGGAGTTAAAATTGTCTTTTAGCTGCAATTCTGCGTTGGACTACATAGTCATGAAAAATATTATACCCAGATGCTAGAACTGTTCAAACATTAGAAAAAAATAGTCTGTCAATTTTTGTTTTATTGCTATCAGACTTGAAGTATTAAAACAACCAAAACAACAACAACAAAAAAATACAAACAAACAAACCTTTATTAGTATTTGAAATAGGGTATTTTTTTTTAATAAAAATACTATTTTTTGCTTTTTGTGGAGAGAAATATTTATTTCTCTTGCATTAAGATGAAAATTCAATAACCTTATGACTTTTGATCCAAAATACATCAATAAAACTGGGGTGTTGCCATCACCATTTCCAATCTTGAACTGATTCATTTCAATTTTACATTAGGTAGGATGACTACATGGACACCTATGAGATAATAAATGCAATCCAAGGGCCTGATTGCACAGCAAGATTGATGTGAGGTAAAATTTATGATGCACTATAAAGTGAACTTCAATATTCACATAACATAAATTAACTTCAGGAGTCCTTGTTTTATGCAGAAAGTATGTTGCTTTTCATATCCCCTTAATATGATTGCATTTAAAATGCAGACAGGAGCTGTTATTTATGACAGCTCTGCAGATTTCAAAATTTTGACTGTGAGCACAACTGAAAAAAATTCTCCTAATCCTGAGAACGTTTTCAGGAGTACAGTAATGTCTCCCTGGGGATAGATGACCCTGGCTGCATACCATGTGGCCACCAAAGCTGCTCTGTTACTCCTCAGCTGGCTAGGAGAGCAAAACTATAATGAAAGGTTCATGGGTCAAGACAAAGTCAGGGAGAGATCACTCACCAATTACCATCATGGGCACAACAGACTCAATTTGGGGACAAATTAACTGAATTCATTACCAATCAGACAGCAGTAAGATAAATGATGAATAAAACTAAATATCAAAAACACCTTTTCTCCAAGGGGCTTAACTTCACTGACAATATTCTCTACATTCTCCCTCCTCAGCAGAGCAGAGGGACAGGGAATGGGGGCTGCAGTCAATTCATCACATGTCCCTTTTTCTACTCCCTCCTCCTCACAGGGAGAACTCCTCTCACTCTTCCCCTCCCTCAGGAGAGAGTCCTCCATGAACTGCTCCAACACGAGTCCTTCCATGAGGGGCAGTTCTTCATCAACAGCTCCAGCCTCCATCCCTTCCAAAGGGAGCAGTCCTTCAGCAACAGACTGCTCCAGCATGGGTCCCCCTCATCAAAACATGCAATGACAAAGCAATCAACACTAACAATGAATTTACTTCACATTAATCTCTAGATTGAAAAATTTGAAGCTTCTGTAATAAATTTTAGAAAAAACAAAAAAGCACACGTTTGGGACTTTACAGATGCCATTATAAACGCCTCTTTAGAGAAAAAAAAAAAAGTGGGGAAAGTATGTATAGAAAGTTTGAAAACACAATAATGGAAAAATTTTTAAATTATTTTAAAACTATGTTTGACACACACAGAAGAAGGAAAAAATACACATATAGCAAATGAATAGAGAGGAATTAAATATAGTTCGCAAATCTATATATGTGATTTCTATCTATGCTATCTATTCATATAGTATATTCATATATAACACGTTTGTAAGATAGATACAGGCATCAAAGTCCCTTGAAAGATGAAGTTCTGAAAGACTCTAAAAAGCAGCAGGAAAACCGATTTTATAAAAGTACAGAAAAATAGTTTTAAATCAGTCTTTTGAAATAGTGTATTAGTAGTTGGCCTGATACCTGCACAATTTGCAAACACCCTCAGGTCCTTGAAATTGCAACTAAAATTTTAAAAGTTAGCTGTATGGAAATGATAACTCCAGCCTACCTCTTAATACTGCCATGCAACTTAAAACATGGGATAATGATCAACACACACATCTAAAAAATCCTACTTTTCTTAAACATTTAATTGGCTGTGTAGGAGTAGACTTCTTAATATAGTTTAGCTATGATTAGGTTTCTCAAACACAGACCTCTAGTAAATCAAAGTACATTTGCCCCATCAACTCTCTTTAATAGAATCAATCCTTTTAGGTAGATTAAAGCTGGTGCTGTTATGCCTACCGGAGCAGCAATTACTGTCTTAGATCTGTAATTAGTTAAAATTTGCTATTCAGAGACTCTCTTTGCAGGATTTCTTCTGTACTTCTCTAGCCCTAGGATAAATCAGTAAATACTTCTTTAGTATTACAGAAGTTATTTACTTCATTATTTTAATTGTTTTCAACTTCTACAATACATCTATAAGGTTGGACTGGATGACAACATGCAGTGGATATTAAAACAACTCATGGTCACAGCTGCCTAGAGTGTTCTAACACACTGCAGTATACTTCAAGCATTATATTAAAATTACTAAATAATCACTACAGAATTTCTGAATAATTCAGCCATTCAAAAATTCTCAAATGAAGTTTTCCACCTCAGAGACTCACATTTTCTAAAGTAAAGTATCCTAAGACAGGATATTCCATGTTTGTATGTCCTGACAAAGACATCTGAATAGTCACTGTGCTAATAGAAACAAAAACTAAATCTTACCTGAGATAACTCGTTCATGTCCACAAGTCCATTGTTGTCTGAATCAAAATAATTGAACATTTGATCTACTAGAAGTTTCTTTAATGCCATTTTCTCACCAACAGATTTATCTTTTGATTGTGCAATGTATCTCTGGTTTTGTAGATCCAGTAGCAAATTTTTCACTTCAGTGTATTCAGTAGGTTTGCATTTATCCCCTTAAAAGAAAATACACAAAACAAGATTATTTTGACTTCCTATTAAAAGTTTAAATGCAAACAAAACAAAACCAAAAACTAAAAAAGCAAAGAGTATTAACTTCTTGTAACACTACAAACAGGGTTCTTTTAAGAAGTAAGAAATTCATTCTGTAGTGGTTTGATCCATAACATTTCCTTGTCCAGTCTTCAGATTAAGACAAAAACAAATTATTTCAGTTTTAGATACTTTTTTAGACAATGTTTCCTGCTTATAGAAACTAAGCAAACTTTTATCAATTTCCAAGCATGCACTTTTTTTATTTATCATTCTGGAAAGGTGCATCTGAAGATTTATTACAGCGTTACCTCTGGTAAAGCTTTTCATCTAAATTTAGGAATGTAATGTATGCAAAAACCCCTGAAAATATGATAGAAAAATATATGCTATATATTTCACAATAGTATTTGACTTCAAAAAGCAGAAATTACTCTTCAGTGCTCATAATCTATCTCTACTTTTCATTTATTGGACATAGCAAGCTTATTTAAATAAGAAAAGGTGGGATTGCCAAGGGAAAAGATATCTTTGACAAGATCTGGTTTACTCTTTCCATTATCAAGTCTTCTATAAAATGGAAAATGTTACAGAAATTTCCTGCATACACTGATTACAGTCAGTACTTATTTTAAACCAAAGCACAAAATAATGTATGCCTGGTGTTCTCTTATGTCAGTTGCTGCACTTTTAAATTGAATACAGAAACAGTTTAAAAGGGTTTGTTTGGGTTTTGTTATTATGATAGCCTTAGGATTTCAGAAGGGTTTTTTATAAGATGAGATATGTAAATATGTACCAGCATAATACCATGTATCTCATGCAGATTGGTATTTACAGTTAGCCAATACATAACTTGAAGTAGTAAATTCAAGTCTAGAGCAATATACTGATTATCACAGAAAGCTATTTTGCAACCTTCTTTTTGGTCACTGTTCTGAGGATACAACGATTTATGAGAAACAACTATTTACCTCATGGAAATTGAGTAAGCAGATTTGTTTCGAAAGTGGATCTTTTAAAAACATATAATTTACTTGGATGGGACTGGAATTTATTGTTTTGGTATATTTAATGGTAGATGCATCATTATGGTGACACTATGAATACCTTCATAGCCATTACAAAAGGCAGAGAGATAAAATGTTCCTAAATGCTTCTCACTATCCTAGAAAGACTCCAATCTAGAAAAGAAGGATTTATGACAGAAGTTAAATCATGGAAGAAGATAAAATGTTTTTTGGAATCAAAACCACTCCAGCCTTTTTTGTTTTGCTTTTTCTAAAAGCCACCAACTGTTATGCAGCTATTTAAGTAATAGAAATAGACAAACCCAAGCTGTATTTAACTGTCAGACTAAGCTATGCATAGTATTTGCATATTTGTCCTCATCTGCCAGGAGCATGAAGGCTGAGGCCATACAATTTGTAAGAGCTGAGTTCTGCGTGACTGCTTTTCAGGGGTCTAATGCAGAAATACTCAGTAGGGAAACATGTTTATTCCTCAGGCATTCTGAAGCTGCAGTGAGCAAACCTTGCCATCTGAATGGATGTAGGCTCCAGGTGGTGGGGAGGGAAAGGAGCACTTAACTTGAACATACTCTAATTCATTTGGGTGAACTCCAAGAGACGGGGACAGAAAACAAGTATCATCTTTGTCTCCCCTAGACAACTTCTCTGGTTGTGGGGGCCTCCAAAAGACAGTCTGGCTTCACTCTGCTGCAGGTGATGGCTAACACAATTTTACCTGCACTCTTGGCAGGGAAGACAAATCCTATTAGATAGTGTACTTCTCAGAGCTAGCTACCACATTCAGATTTTAGCTCCTGTAAACTATCAGTCTCCTTCTGCAATTTTAAAACTGCAAAGAGCTGTTCTTTAGAGATAGACAACATAGCAAAACAGTTAGTTTTCTTAATAATATGTTAAATCATGGATTTGTCACAGTAAGATTCACAAGTCGCTTCATGTCTGGCTTCAAGTAAGAAATAGAAAATTAACCAAAAAGTCACACTGACAATTCTTTTTCCTTGAAACACAGAAAAATGTTTCTCTCTTTAAGGACTGATCAAGAATTGAAGAGATTCTACACATCTCCACAAAGGCAATAATGATGCTAATACTCATTTGAATATTGAAGATTATTTAATAATAAATTCTGGACAACTTTTGCAAAAATTGCACAAATATTTCCATGAGTAATTTTACAAAACATGTAAATTTAGAGCAAAAACAATTACATTTATGTATCACATGATCATGAAAAGTATTGCAATAATAAGTGGTGTTCTCTAGTTTTAACTCAAAATAGAGTTCATGGAAAGATTTGTAAAGGAAGTTTGATCACAGTCCAGGAAAGACATTTTAATGCACTTTAGACATTAACTTTACATCTAAAGTTTAAGGGAAAATGAACTAATGAATTCGCTCACAACACCTGTTCAGAGAGAGAAGAATTCAGACAAAGTATTTACCACAACATTTCTTTTTTTGTACACTTCTCATTTCATAGCACAAACTTCTGTAGCTGGTATAATAGCCATATAAGAGCACTTACATATTGCATGTTTACAAACTACTTATACATTTTCCAGAAGAGAAAAATATTTGTATCATTTTTTAATATAAAGTATAAATGCTGTCTAAAACAAAATAATCTAAGAGGCTGCTACTGCCACATATGTTTGGGTACTTCCTGTAGAAAAACTTCATTCACAAATTAAGCAAAGTAATCTGTTAGAACTACTATATTATTTATATTTTGTTCTAACACCAACCTTCTAAATATTACTATGAATTTTAACAATGCACTTCAAGCCACAGCGATGAACCTTCAATTTATGATCTTAGCTAATTACAGTTGTGGTAAACCAGGTTTCCACAGCTATACTACATTAAAATGTTTTCATTTTATATATATTTGAAAGTAGTCTTTACACTAATATCTGGAATTTAAGGACCAACACGATGGACAGATGTTACTGACAGATATGGCAATCACAAAGAAACAGTGAGACACACCTAGTGAACATAGGGCACAATTTCATTAACCAACTGCCCTCTTCTCTCATTGTCATGACTGCCTTTTACTCCATTATTTGAGTAAATGTGAAGCTGATTTTTAAACTACAAGAACGAGACTCTGTTTACAGGAGACTTCCCCAGGCTGGAGTAGCAGCACAAAGGAAAACTCAGTTGCTTTATCTATGTTCTAATTTAGTAAGCATTACTTGTGAAATAGCTGTCTCAATGACACACAAATGGTAAATGGGGATTAAGTACATCAGCCTTTAGAGCAAGGAAAAGCAATTTATACTTAACAAAATTGAGAAACACAAACTACTGGGAATATACTACAGTTACATTACTTCCAAAAAGGCCCAGTAAATTCTATATAATTAGCTATGTACATGAAAGGATAACCTACATGAACATAATTTACTACCTTAATTCAATTTTCTAATACTTTTTCCTTTCATTTTTGAGCTAGAATTTGTACAAAAATAAAAAGTTACTTTCTGAAAAAATCCTAGAAAGTAATAACAGAACAAGAAAACATAAAATTTGCTTTTCTATTTGTTTCATTCATGGAAAGGACCACTTCTACTGCACAACAATTTTTGTCAAAAAAAACTGAACAGAAAACAAACAAAAAAAAAAAAAAAACAAACCAAATAACTACAACAAAACAAAAAAAAAACAAACCAAAAACCAACCAAACAAAAAAAAACCCTTAACAAAAAAACTCTGCTATGATTTATTTCACAAGTTTTCTGACACTGTCTGTGCAATCACAGAAGATGTGTAGAAACCTAAAAGTGACAAAAAAAACACACTGGAATCTAAGTGCAGTCTTCCAGTCCCACACCTTGCAATTTCTGAAGTTGTGATATTCCTAGGGTTTACTTCATTCAAACTCAAAAATAGTAGAAAAATGGAAACATTTGCTGTTTCCTTCCATTCAGTGCAACAGTTTTGTAGCTGTACCTCTGTTACCTCGGAAACAGCTGAAAGTTAGATTTTGAGTGCTATTGTCCTTCTAGACTGTATTGAATAGATGGTATCTGCCTATAACAGAATAAAAGTTCTGTTTGACAACTAGTCCTCCTTAATTTGTATGAGGAAAAATTAGCACAAAATTAACCAATTATTTCTGAAAAGATGGCAAGGGAATATACACATTCTTAACACCTGCAGAAAAATATTAAAGAATCATCTAAAATAATGGTTTCAGGAACACTTTTTACATCTTTTTACATCCAAAGTCAGATATCAGAACCCTGTATTTTGCAGTTTTTAGAAAAACATAACGAAGAAAATAATGCAAATATTTTAAAAGCACAATAAGCAAACAATTTCATTTTTCTTCTCAACTCTTTCACCACATTCACGGTTAATACTTTAATCTTTCCTTGCCTGACCCTCCCCATTTAGCAGGAACAGCCCTTATGTCAGAGAGCTAACATTCATGGCATGTCTATCCCAATAAAAGACATCAGCTGCTGAGACACAATTTGATTCTGAGCTGTTTTTGATTTTGCACTGAGTTTTATCTCTATGTGTACTGATAGATTTTTATTTATATCTACATAGCACAAATGGTTTCCACATTTTTACTTTAAAATTAAAATAACTTTGGATCTGTCTGACATGGAAACTAGTTTCCAGTGAAGTATATCTCATAGGAACAGCTTTAAATAATCCAAAACCGATACATACATAAATCAGATTACTGGAAATGGAATAGTCCTGATAAGAAGCAAGTCTATTTTTAACCTTCTAATTCTAAACATATTCAGAATAATCTAATTAGCCAAAACAATTCACTGCAAAATTACAAATTACATTGCACAGAGCAAATATGAGAAATTAATCCAAGATAATATACATATATCTACACATACACACATATACAAACTAATAGAGATATGCACACACACATTTTATGCACGTACACATGCACAAATACCCCTCTGTACACAGGATGAAGTCACTACAGACATGATCTGATATCAATTCAATTTCAAACATAAGAGGCAACTTGAAGGTCTTTCTCCATTCAGCTATTTTTCAAGATCTGTCTTCAGATAAAGCACGGAAGTTGCAATCTTACTTGTAGTCTTAGCAAATAATGACACATTTTAGGCTGCTAAAATTGCTTAGGTTTATCTGAAAGAAACTTCAAGTTCAGATATCATTTCACAACATCTTATTTTTCAATATAAAACTCTTATCTTCCAAATCTAGAGGTCAAAAGTTTTGACCCTTATTCTTTGGTCTCCTCACTGAAGCTCTGGAACTAGAAGAGAAACAATCTCACCTGTACATAGAACTGAATTTTGACCTATGGTCCAGAGTTTAAGGGGTGTGGAGAAGAAAGCTTCAAACACAAAAGCAAATAAACAGGTATTAACATCAAAGCTTTTCCCTGCTGCAGCTATGTTTTAAATAAAAGGTGAGAATTTTCTTCAATTTTTTTTAAAAACATGAAATTTCAGGGCTGCAAAGTTTGGCCCAACTAAAGCTGCTCAGCTTTAGACATTCAGAGTGCCTTAAAAAAAAAAAAAGAAAAGAAAAAATAGGAAGGGGAAAAAAAAAAGAAAAAGAGGAAAAAAGAGAGAAAAAAAAGAAAAAAGGTAAAAAAGAGAAAAAGACATTTTGAATCTGTGTTCGGCTTTTTTTGAGGGGGAGTAATTTACACAGCACTCAGTCAGCAGATGTGCTGCTTTATGTCTTACTGTGTAACATCTGTACTTTCTCATGACATAATAATCTGAATCTAAATTCAGCATTCCTTTCAAAGTCAAGATACTCAGGTGTTAAGGACTTCAGTTACTCAATCCTGTTGTGTAAACAGGTCTACGCAGCTACAAAAATTGTTTAGAATATTCAACAGTGCTGTCTCTTTTTATGTGATATACACATAAAAATACCTCCCACACAAAAACCACCCAATTATCCAGAGACAGGCACAAAAATATAAAATTTTAAAATTGTATCTGTCACTGTCCTAGGAAAATACTTCTATATGATTACCATAGCTTGTATATAAAAGACAAAAGAATCTAGATTTTCAAAGCCTTAGTTGCACCTTGTTAATAAGGAATATTGCTGTCCTTTCCTCAGATATCACGAGTTAAAATATTCTTAACCATTCTGACTTTTCAGAACTAGAAGTCATAAGACAGAAGTAATAATTCCATTTAATTACACATAGTGGTACAAATCAGTGTCCAGTCTTTTCTGGAGACACACATAAACAGCTTTTCTGTACCTAAGCAATCAATAAATAGTAAACTATTCAGATTTTCCTTAGAGAAATGATATTTAGGTTAAGTAACAGTTGAAGCTGTAATAAATTTGCATTAAGAAAATGGAAAAATAGGTAATTAGGTAAAAAAATAGGTTAAAATACTATAAAAGTTGTGAAATGCTATAGGACTACATAAAAAAAAAAAAAAAAAGAAAGAAAAAAAAGAAAAAAAGAAAAAGCATTCCAAATCCAGCAAGAAAACACTTATGAGATGTAAGCTTTATCAGAAAATCAATGCAGAATTCCACTTCTGCTTCTTGGGAAGCATGTGTCAGAGGGCTCTCTCTTATTAAAAACAAAGAAGCAAAAAGTTACTGAAAGAGATGAAATATTAAGTCACAATCTTCCTTTTCCCAAAAAATTCCCAGAGATGTGGCGTATTAAAAGGTTTGTGAAGGTGAGGAATGAAGATTGGGCCTAAATAAACAGTAAATAAACAGATTGGGTCTAACTAAAACCGTACTAAAACTTTGGGGGGAAGAAAAGAAAAGACAGTTCTGTTGCTCCATTTTTATTTCTTCACCACCATCATCTATGCCCTTTTCCTTTGTTTCACCTTGATTACAGTTGGGTTTTGGGGCTACTTACAGAAGTTGTTACATTCAGTCTTGTGCTATAGGAAAAAAAGATTTAGTGTTATGTGCGTGTGTGTGTATATATATGGAACCAAAAATTAACAATAACTTGGCATCACACACACTTGTGTCTGAGTTTCTCCTCATACCTGTACTTGACGTTGGAGTCATGCAAATCAATGCAAGAGAAAAATTAGGTCTACAAACCCTGACTTTCTTTTAGAGATGCAGTGTGAACCTTGCAAAGTTCTCAGATAAGGCACAAAGTTTGACCAGTCATCCTCAAAGAGTATTTTGATCATTTTTTTCTTTCACTGTCACAGAAAAGACTACCTGGAGAAAGTAGATCAATATTTGAATTGAATATTCCTGAACTCCTCTAAATACATGCTTTAGTAGAGACATTTCTCATCTCTAGTTTGATGTAGAAAGGCATTAGAAAAGATTAGACTCCAGCTTTTCGCCAATTGCAATGAAATTAATAGCTTTGTTTGCTTACAGCTGAAGCTTTGTTTCCAAGTGTTTTGTTCAGTACTTAATCTTCAGCAGAAAATTTTGTTACTCACATAGATTTAGGAATTTAAAAAGAACTTTTATTTCTATTTGGTTTCATATTAATTCAGTGTTTCAAGATTCAATGCTTTACATACTTTCCAAAAGGATTGTAAAGCATTGTAACAGACTACCCACAGATGTGATGGAGTCACCATCCCCGGAAATGTTCAAAAATACATGTGGATATGACACTGGACATCATGGTTGAATGGTGAACACAATGCTGGTGCTGGGTTAACAGCTGAACCTGATGATTTTAAAGGTCTTTTCAAACCTCATCAATGGTATGATTCAAATCAAAGCAATCTGAAGGTAATAGGAATCTTTATTTTTCTACTATTTGAAGATGTTTTTCATGTGATCCCTTTGCTTGATTAGAATGAAATTAAGGGGATTGTTTTGTTTTGTTTTTTTTTTTTTTTTAAATTTGTGCTAACTCTCATTTCAAGTTATTACAATCTTTTTGCTTTCTCTCTGCAACTGATGGATAGTGTTTTATTAGTAATTATTGATTAATTAATGCTGCCTTCCAAACCGAAAGTTGACTGTCTCCTAGCCATAGCTCAAGAGAAGTGTTACATTTACCAAGATGTCTTTAGAAGAGATGTACTATTCCAAATTAAGAGTGCCATGCTCGTCATTACAATTAACCTGCCAAAACAAAGTTATATACAGTGCAGCTCTTGCATCTGAACTGAACTCATCTAAATATATTATTTCAGTATTAACTTCATTTTGCTTACGGATTCTGATATCTGTTATTGCATAGCCCAAACAGCCCAAAGTAAGCATGTAATGAAATTAGAGTTTAAATAGTTTTAACGATTCTGCAATTGTATGTCTTTCCCTGGAACAGTACTTTTTGTTTTGTTTTCACCACTGTTAAGAAGCAAAAGTCTCTGTAGGCTAAAAATAGATATACTAAAAAAATCAAGGTATGCTCTTGACTAAAGGATAACAGCTGACTTGAAAGAGCATTTGTGAAAAAAAACACCATATAACAAATATTATCACAATTTTTAGATGTTAAAAACACTTTGCAGATCTGTATTGCTTCTGGTGAATAAAGAGTGGAAGTCTTTCATGAATTCTTTATTACTCTCACAATCAAATAAAATATATCTCATTTATGTTTGTGTTGCCCAGTTAATGATTTTTCTTGAGAACATATTAGGGATCAGTGAGCCTGATGCTGAGACTGTGGAAGGTTACCTTTGTACTATGTAACACATATATTGCTTCCTGAACAGGTATAGTTACTGTATTTTATATACAGTCTCTGAAATAGGTGGTCTGGTTTATGTATATAAACATGACAGTGATCACAAGGTAACATCTAACACTTTAAAATATGGACTTTCAACCTGTCAACTAGTATGTGCTACAGAACAATTTTGGGTGCATCTATCTCCTCACAATAGACTATGTAAACTGACAGTTTTCATTCTGCATGTCTCCTCTTCACAGATAAATGAAGGGAGGTAGTGAAAGATTTCAAAATATGTAATCTGCAAAATGGATACAATTCTTGTCTATTTGGAGAAGAGTTACACCCACATCTGCTATTTGTATTTTCCTCCTTTCAAACTGACTTTAAAGTAAATAGGCTTCCAATCTCTAAAAAGAAACAGTGAATGAGAAAAGGAAATTATAGGTGGTCTTTTGGAGTATTTCTCTTTAGGGGGATTCTCATCTCCCACCATACTAAAAAGCTCTGCCCCATTATATATTTTTTAAAGTTTCTGCACAGCCTTGAAGCCATACAGGTTCAGCTGGTTTATGGAAAAGGAGCCATGTTCTCCTTCCAAGAAATTCCAAGAGTACAGCAAGAGCAGAGAATCTTTCAGTGACTAAATTAAACTAACATCTGCATATAAAAAAGACCCTTAACTGTGAAAGAAAATTATATATGTTTTTTTAAGAAAAAGTGTGATTTTTTACCAATAGCACTTAATACATCTATGAACTCTAAAATAATAAATTATGGAAAAGGGGCCAAGTTTTCCTCAAAACTATTGAAGAAATTATTATATTCAAATTCTTCCATAATATAATGGAAAAACAATTTTGAAAATACCTTACCTTATCTTATGATATATTTTTTAGAATAAAATCAGTTCCAGTTTTGAAAGTATTTTTTGAGTTACCCCTGTTAAAAGACAGTAGCAGCAGTGCTGGTTAAGAGAACTACAACAGGAAAGTAATGCAAGATGAGGCAAGGACAACATATCCATTGTGAAAACACGTTTGTTTCAATATTCAAATTGCAAAACAACAGGTGCGAAAGTCGAACAAATTAACAAATAGAGTAGATAAATTAAACATTAAATGTGAATAAAAAGTAACTCTCTGACATGTGATACTGCTATTACAGTTCCAGAGAAAATATATTGGGAAATTACGCCAGAAACAGGCCGTGAATATAAATGTGTATACTTATGTGTACTAACACTAATAAAGCAACAGCCAAGCTCATATGCAAATCAGACAGAAGACAAGTTTTTGTTCAAAGTATTTAATCTTTGGAAAGGGGTCAACTACCCTGTTAAGAACAGGAAAATCGTATCTGCATAATACTGCTTAAGATATCACTGCAGAACAAGTTTATCTGTTGTAATATTCTTGTTTCAGAAAAACAGGATCACAGTGGGAACACTAAAATAAAGTACTAGCTGTTGTATAGAAATAACTGGAGCTATAAACAAGTATCCTCAGTTCTTATTTTTGTACTAAATAGAAATTAAATCCACAAACCCATTTAAGAAACTCTAGAAACAAACTTATATATAAATTTCCTCTTAGTTGGTTGCTGGAAATAGCAGGCAGATTTGATTTAGATAAAATTCCCTCTATTTTATTTTCTTATATTGAACAACACCACAGTAAAGAAATTATTGTCTTGAAAAAAGATATTCCCTTTTCATACATGAGAGAAAATGCACAAATACAATCGTATTACTGCTATCGGATTACTTAGTGAATTTGGTCAAACTCTATTGTATTTTTGTAAACTCATGCTAGTCAAAAAGTAATGTAAAAGAAATTCATATAAAACTTAGGTATTGTGTAAAAACATATTTTATATGCACTGGAAAATGGTGACAAAATCTCTAGTGATTCAGTGTGACTGAAACCTGCATAATAGTACCAAGTTCTTCTCATTTTAAGTAATTAGACACACAAAGAAAATGTTCAAAAATCCCTGCCTAGAAATAAAAAGCATTATTAATTACTATTATTCTTGAAGCCTTCTAATTCTTGTATACATAGGCACACAAAACTGATTTAAACACTGAGGTCTTTAGACAAAGTAGTACATTAGAAAGAAGATTGTACTGTGACATGTACCCCACTGTGTGAATGGACACTTTTAAAGATTTGTAAATTTGCCTCTAGACTTTGACTGAAAAGGGAATAAGAGGGGAAAAAAAGTGAAAAAAAGCTTCATATTACCCTAACTCTAAAATTATTTTCAAGTTAGGTAGTTTTCAGAGCTTCCTACCAGTGACAAGTAACCTGAATTTAGTCTGTCATCTAACTTGGAGACTGAATTCTACCATTTACAACCAAGGGGTACCACAACATTCACATAATAGAGACAAGGAACCTTATTGCTGCTGTTGTTTGCTACTACTACTATTATTATTATTACGACTAGTGCTGCTACTAATATTATTATTACTCCTGTTCTGAGAAAAGGGTGGGCTTCAATAGTAAGAGTAATTTTTTTTTTACGAGACATTCCAGGAGCCCCAAAAAAGCAATATACTGCAGGCTTTCCAGAAAGACTTACTCTGCAAATAACCTTGAGAATGAAACTCAATCTTTATTTCTCTTCTTTTTCTGCATGCCCTATCTAGTAAAGGGGAAGAGGTGAGAATGGACATAAAATTGTCTTTTAGAAATTAAAAAATAACCCTTAAATTGGATAAATCTGAAGATGTTAAAAGTCATTGGTACTATAGCTGTCTTTCTTTTTTAGAGTTGTAAATATGGATGTTCTTTGCATCTGGATTAACAGATGTTCCTGGATTCTGTTTTATTTAAAGGAAAACATGAATACAAAAAGTGTCACTTCCAGACTTCTCAGAAACTATTTCCTGCATTGGCAGGAAATAAGATGAACAGCATTTAGATACC
>JACBWW010001175.1:0-15372 GCA_020086605.1 Lanius collurio
CTCCTTTTATACAGAAATTATCCAGCACAGTAAGACCTGGAAAATAGTTGGGTTTAAAATGTTGCTCCATGCTACCTCTTGTCTTGAGCTTACATCATACCCTGCATGGTTCACACTGGAAGTCCCACTGCTCATCATTTCAACTCTCACAGCCCTGGACTTGCACTAAATTTTTGAATTCTTTGCATTCCCAACTAGCAGCTGTCTTGAAATTCAGCATGAGACATCTCAAACAGCTCATTTGGTAGTATCTTAAGTTATAGCAGCATCTAACTGTTAAAACTTCAAGTGGAGCAATAACATAATCATACACAGAAGACAAAATTATTCGGTAGATACAACAAAGAACATGGAAGGATAAGGCCATAAGTGAGATGGCAGTTATATTGTCTGCAGGTATTTTCTAAACAGCATAGTAGAGGCAGGTTTTAAACAGAAGAAGAAAGATCTCTAGGGCTGTCAGATGATTCATTCCCTCACCTCAAAGAGGCTTTGGTTGAACCCAGGAGCACCTGCCATACTTAGCAAATGTGCACCTAACTGGTTCTAAAAGCCCATCCATAATGAAGATTTCATAAACCTGCCAGTCAGTCTATTCAGTGCTAAATTTTCTTTACTATTGTTTAAATGTGTTATTTCCTGTACTACCTGTCATGAACACTGGAAGTAGATTGTTCCCTTTGCTACTGTCCTTTACAAATCAAGGTGGTCCTCGTATCTTTTCACTCTTCTCTAAGCTAAATTGTTCAGAGCGTTTGATCTTTCCATATTGCATTTTCTGAACCTCTAATTGTCTCCTCTGGACTTTTGTGTATTTGTCTACATTCTCTGAGGTTCACTGACTAGTACTGGACACAGTCTGTGGCTGTGGGCCTGATCACAGCAAAGCAGAGACAGAAATGTTAGTTCATGCATCCTGCAAGTCATATTCCTGTTTATACCATCTCATATGATGTTAGTTTGTTTTTACAATATGCTCTCAGCTGATTCATATTCAACCTACAGGTGCCTATCAACCAAACTATATAGACTGTTTTTCTCAGTCTATCTGTACAGTATATTATTCCTACTAAGCAGATAAACTTCCTACCAAGGAATATTAATAATTTTAAAATTTCTGTCAATGTTTTTAGTATCTTGACTAATGATTTTCAAGTCAATATAAACTGATTAAACAGAAGGACACAGAACAACAGAAAAAAAAATTCTGTTAGTGTAGTTTCAGTGATGCAAACTTAATGTTCAATATTTATAAAGACTGCAAAAACTCAAAGTGGCCAGAGAAGAGTCATAAGAATGAATCAAGATCCAAGGTACAAGGTTCCATGTGAAGACCTTTAGAAAGATTTTTAAAAAGTAATGATTTCTAAGGATCTCCAAGAATGAAAATTTTTAATTGTTTCAAGAATAATAATGTTTCAATCTAGCAAATGAAAGTGTAACAGGAGCAATGTTGTTGAACTGAAGTTATACAAACTGAAAGGAAAGAGCAGTAGTTCAGTGGAAGGAGGAATTAATCACTAGAATAACCATGAAAAAGGCTTAACAGGTTCTTAGCAGTCAAAATTGTACATCTTGGCTAATAAAGGTGCTGTGCCAGCTCATATGGACCATGCTTTTGCCCAGAAAACTTGCACCAGATGATCCCTGAGATCACTTCCAACCTGATATTCTCCAGTTCTACAAGTCTATGGGCCCTCTCAAGAGGTAGGCTCTGTCCCAGAGCTTCTGGGAGCTTTGTGATTCCCAAATGACACGAACAGTGTCATCCAGTCCTGGTGTCTGAACTGCCCTCTGAACATGTGTGCTGTCTGGCCCATGAAACTCTTCCCAAAAAGATGGCTGAACTGTGTCAAACCAAGGAATCGTTGTATGAGAAAAGGGAATGAGATGATGATGAGAAAGAAACCATCTAATACATGTTCATCTGTGAGCCAAGACAAAACTGAAATCAACATTTCCAGAGGGTGAGTTGACTGTGCTACTGACTGCTCTACTTCCTGTACTGGCTTCTTCCATTCTCCTCCTCTGAAATCTCTTCATGCACGTTTGCAGCAGGGTGACCTCATTTGGCAGCAGTTCTGCGAGTGAACGCTGACTGAAGCTCACCGCTCTCACCGGCGCCTCTTAGAGAGCTGCTTGCTAAGGCCTGGACTTCCTCCCTGGTAGCAAACAAGTCTCCTTCTGTTCCCCTGAAAATCAGCTGGGAGGAAGCAAGATGGGGGGGTGGTTTCCGAAATGCTGTGGATTGTGATTACAGACACAGCCTCGGAATCTGCGGACTGGGGGCAGGGGGCGCAGGGGCTGCAGGGGAAATCCCGGTTATTTTTGCATGAGGTGACATATGCCTCTGGTCAGCAGTGCTCACAAACAGGTACGAGCAGGACAGCAAAGGACCTGCTAATTCTGGTGAAAGGAAGAAAACAACTTGAGGATTATCCCTTCCTAAAGAACATGGCTTTTGCTTTGGAGGAGTTTTCTATATATAGTGAGGTGATTATTTCAGAATGGAAAATGTTTGTTCAGGAAGGAAAGGCTCTGAGATCAGCAGAGTCAAATCTCACCCATATGCTGCCAACTCCATTGGACTCTTCTGCCCAGCAGCAGAGACTCGGGAGAAGTCTGCAGGCATGAGGGTACTGTCCAGGAATTGCTCACTTGCAATAAATTTCTCTGCATTTAGGCTTTGGTTCAAGCTCTGGTCTGTCATGAAGTGGCAGGTCTGAAGTAAGAATTGATGATTCCTCCAGGAAAAAAAATGCAGATGGGGTGATCTTCTTTTCCCCCCCTGACAAACCATGTTTATTGTCCACAACTGTTGCGCACTTGGATGCAACGATATCCCACAAATACCCTGGACTGCAGATGCCAGCAGCAAACGGGAGCAGTGCCACTCTGACCAGACAGTCTGTGCAGAATATGCTGTGTGCATATATAAGATACCACAAATAGGCATGAGGAGTTGTGTGTGGAGAGGATCACACACACACACACACACACACACACACACACACACTCACACACCGGACCCGCCCAGAGGACGGCAGAATGAACTGGTATGGTGCAGCTCCATCTTGTGGGAGTTTATGTCTGACACAATCCTAATCTCATGAATATCAGTTATCTGTGGTTTTGCACTGCTTAGGAGTCCCAGACACTGACCAGCATGTTTGCTAAACGTATTGTGTTTCAGCTATTAAAAAAAAAAAAAACAAACAAAAAATAGATTTTTACCTTGCAGTTTAAGCTGCCATGATGCACATAATTTGACAAACATTAGGTAACATCACATGATCTAATCCAAATCACAATCCCAAAACATCCCATAGGTTGAAAGTGCACATATGAGCCTACCATTCACTTTAAAAGTTACTCAGACCTCCAGGCTAAATCCCAGCCCCGTTGCTCCTCCAACAACAGAATCAGGCTACAAACCACTACTTGGCTGATCCTGTTTTACATAACCTTAAGGGCCATAACTTGTTGCAGTGGATCCCCCTGGGCCCCCCTCCCCACCCCGGCCGGATCCCTGCCATGTGACTGAGTCAGGGCTGCCTTGGGTTCCAGCCCCCCGGGCTCTGATCGGGTTGGTTGTTTGTCCCAGCTCCGCCCCTGGTATCCCCTTTCCCCCTGTCTGTGATAAAACCAGCAGGACGGAAAGCCCTGCTCTCTTACCTCGCCGACCTTTTGCCCAGGTCGGGTCCTCTGTCCCCCTCCAGGACAGAGGGAATAAATGATTTAACATCAAAAGAGGTATGAGCTATATTTCTCTTCTCAACTTCTGCTCTGGGGGTAGCTGTCAACAAACACTGGCTTAAGTGGAGCTGCACAGTCGAGGGATATCTAGGCTTTGAATGGTCTAAGGATATTCCAAGACATAAAGAGGCAAGCTCGCCACAAAAAAATAAGCAGTGGACAGCTGATAACCCCAAGAATAACTGATGCAGGAGAAGGATGGAAATTTGGTTTATGAGTCAATTTAATTAGTCTTACATATCCAGAAATAACTCAGGCCACTGAGAGGCGCTGTGAGATGAGAGAAGGGACAGGTAATTCAGGAGGAATATAAAGATGTTATCCAAGCAAGCAGTAAAGGGGTAGGGAAAACCAAAGCCCACATGGAGTCAAATATGGCAAGAGATATGAAGTGCATTAAGAGAGGCTTCTACAGATATGTCTGTAGCAACAGGAAACCTAAGGGAAACATGGACCCACAACCAAATGGGGCAAGCACCCTGGTGATGAAGGACATGGAACAGAAGCCTTCAGGGACTGCAGACCTCTGAGACCAAAGAGAAGCTCAAGAGCAGACTGAGATAGGGACCACTTTTAGCAGCGACCTGAAAGGATGCACCCATGGGTGGTGAGGGAGCTGGGTAACATCACTTTGAGGCCACTCGTGATTTTCTTTGAGGGGGCATGGTGATGAAGGGAGGTTCCCAACAGCTGGAAGAAAGTAAGTATCACTCCTATATTCCAGAAGGGCAAAAAGGAGCATCCAGGGAACTACTGGCTGTTACCCTCACCTCTGTCCCTAGACAGGTGATGGAGCAAACCTTCCTGGAAAGCATTTCCAGACACAAGAAGGCACAAAGATGATTGGGAGTAATTAGCAAAGATTTTAGCTCCGGGTTAGAGCCCAGTGCTAATAATGCCAGGGTTGTGGGTCCAATCTCTGTATGGACCATTCGCTTAAGAGATGGACTTGGTGAACCCTGTGGGTCCTTTCCAGCTCAGAATATTCTGTGATTTATGAAGAGAAAATCAAGCTCAAGTGACCCAATAGCCTCCTACAAGGAAATTATTTAGTGTAGGAGAGGAGATCAGCAGATGTTGGTGGCTCAACTTTAATAAGGCTCTAGTCAGCAAGGATAACCACGGTCACAATTCCAGAGTGATTTGGATTGAAAGGGACTTAAAAATCCTCTAGTTCCAACTACCCTGCCATGGACAGGGACACTTTCCACTAGACCAGGTTGCTCCATGCCCTATCCAAACTAGTCTTGAACTCTTCCAGTAACCAGATGGGTTAAACCCTTCTCATATCACCTTTATGAACACCTGCATGGGATGTTTTTTCCTCCTTTCATTTAAATTGCATGACACCTTAGGGAACTGCAGGGAACATCCATCCCACAGCTAGTGCACGGAGTCACTGATTTTAAAGCTAGGGTGTTAGTTTCCCTTTAAAGAATTTTTTTCCACAAGCTGTAGTGTAATTTTAAATTTAACATTTCAAAGTTTGTGATACTCTTCTCCTCTATGGTATTCTCTTTGATGACCAAGAGCGGGGAAGGGTCCTATCTTACTCAAGATGGAAGTCTTTGGCCACTAATTTGCCACTGGGTCACAAGCTCACAAAGCAGACAACATACAATTTCCAGTTTATAGCATTTATACTTGCCTTCATTACAAAATCTAAACACTTTCCAGAAGCTCATCAGGCAATACTATTAAACCTCTCTGATGGGCTCTACTGGCAGTGTCCATGAGGTGAGGGATACAGTAAGAAAGGTATAAAAACTGGAGCATGTCTGTAAATCAAATCTATGTAATGCCAAGTATCTTCAAGTAGATCTGCTTCCAAATGATAATTCCTCCTCATGTGGTCTTTCTAAAAGAGTCAGGTCAGAGTGTATTGGACCCTGACAACTGACCAATCAAACCAGAAATTTATTTTCTCAACTGATGGCCCAGTATAAAGCAGAAGAGACAGACAATCTGGATGGATTGCATTTCACCCTGCCAGCAGTAGCTCGAGATACTGCTTGTGTATGAAGAACTCTCAGAAACCATAGACAAGCCTGTTTCCTCCACAGCTTCCTTCTCCTCTTAGAAACTCCCACAGCACCAACCACAGCTCCCTTAGAGCAATCTTGCCCCACTGTGCATTCCCACACAGTTGGTAGGTTCCAGCATGCTGGCCAAGGTATCTCCTGGTGTTCCCTGTGTAGGGACAGCTCTCTTGGTGCAGTGGTAGAGTCTTTCAGCACTCTGATTCACATTCTGTGCTTTAACAGTCTGAAATTGCAACCAGTTTTTGCTTGTGTAGTTGTTGCTGTCGTTGAACTGAGACCCAACACCATGCTGTCCTTGGCTAAGGCACCAGACTTCCCTGTGTGAATAACTACTTGAAAAAGGAAATAGAGAGAAGCCTAGAACCCACATAAATGAGGGGATGATTTCTACACCTGAGAAGCATGGCGTTAACAGCACAGGTGCAAGTAGTAATAGAGTGTGGAAATGCCCATTTCTCTGATGGTAACGATTGGAATTTAGTTTTCATTAGATTCTTACATTGTCTCTGCATTCCAGAATGGACAGAGTGGGCATGCATAAGGGCAGCAATTGATAATGGACACAATTTTTAATCAATTCTACCATATTAGAGGTGAAATATTTGGGAAATACCCACTGCAGTAGATATATTTCAGAGAGATTTCTTAAAAAGTGTTTGGAACAATTACAGATCTGTTAGCTTGAATGTAACAAAATGCAAAACTGTCCTGGATGGAACCTTATAAAACAGACCAATTCAGCTCAAAAGCAGGACACATAATTTAACAGCCCAAGTAATTAACAACATGAACAAATTAACTAATGGTGTTGTAAATTTCTGGTGACTGGCAACTCTTGAGTGGAAACATGTTTGTGAGGGGCGTTGCTTTGGGTTTTGTTTTGATTTTTTTGTTTGTTTGTGTTTTGGTGGATTTTGTTTGTGGGTTAGTTTTTTTCCCCCCCCAATATATATTATTAAATCAAGGAAAATATAATTCAGTGAAGTTCTACGGCACATGTTTTACAAGATGACAGTATAATTCACAGTACTCCTTTTGTCAGTTTGAGATTTATGACTGCTAGCAACTGTATTGCAGATTCATTTAAATCCTACAGTTCTGAAGGTAAAACACAGTTACATGTGGGTTTAGACTGTAGATTTTATAATTACAAGACATAATTAAACAAAAGGGTCAAGAAGATTCAAGGATTAGAGTTTTTCAAGGATAAGAATATTCAGTGTTACATTATCATGGATTGCAAACAAAAAAAACCCCAACCTTAAATATGTGAACATGTCTTTGCTATGCCAAATCAAAATCGACCTGTTTTACTTTAAAACCATTATCCCATGCCTTGTCACTACAGGCCTTGGTTAAAAGTCTCTTTGTTTTTCCTATAAGCCCCCTTTAAGTATTGAAAAGCTATAACAAGGTGTCCTTGGAGCCTCCTCCTCTCCTGGCTGAACACCCCCAGCTCTCCCAGCTTGTCTCCAGAGTAGAGGGGGTCCAGCCTTTGGACCATCTCTGTGGCCTCCTCTGGACTCCCACCAGCAACTCCACATGCTTCTGCTGTTGGTCCTCAGAGCTGCCTCCAGCTGTGCAGGTGGGGTCTCACCTGGGCAGAGAGGAAGGGGAGAATCACTTCCCTGGACCTGGACCCAGACCCTATTAATTTTCTGGGCTGCCAGCACACACGGCTGGCTCATGTCCAGTGTTTCACCCACTGATATCCCCAGTCTTGGCAGGACTGCTCTCAATCTCTCCATCCCCTCCATCGATACCGGTGGTTGTCCCACTCCAGGTTCTTTGGTTCTTTAATGAAGGCAAAATATGATCTTAAGCAACTGAGGAGTCTCCATTCATCTTGGATCTGTCAGACCTGAAAAAGTGTTCAAAGTAAAATCATGTGAGCAGGGACCACAACAGTAAAGGAATCAGAAAAAGCTGTGTTGCTTTTTACTCTGAGCGGGGAGGTTCACATGACCTTGTGAAGCATTTCTTTAACAGAAAGGCTGGTCAAACACTGTAACAGGCTTTCTAGAGAGATGGTCAGTGCCCCAGGCCTGTTGGTATTTAAGAGGCATTTGGACATTGCCCTTAATGCCTTAACTTTTGGTCAGCCCTGAAGTAGTCAAGCAATTGGACCAGATGGTCCTTGCAGGTCCCTTCCAAGTGGAACTATTCTATTCTAATATAGAATAATATCTTCTGGTTTCATCACTGTCAAAGGTGAAAGACTCTTCCTAGCACTTTCCCAGATCTGTTCCATCCAGTGTCCAGATCTGCACTTAGAAAGGCTACATATTCAACATCACTCACCTAAGAAACCCTGGGACCTACAGTGGCTTTAGCATCCTCTGTCACAGCCCTGGGACAGAATGAACAATATGCAGTTTTTAGAACTCCATAATTCTGAGAAACATTATCCTTCACCTATATTAAACACAACTGCAGATCTTCTGTTTTATTTGTACAATTGATTCTTTATTTCTCAAATAAAGAAGCAAAACATAAGGGTTAACTGTTATTTACAGAAAATTAGCACATCTCACAGCACTTACTTTGTGCCTGAGTGATTTTGTGCCTCACAGCTTTTATGTTCACTCTCGCTGTAGCCTGTAGCCTTGGAGACTGAGATACAGAGCCCACTATACTGCTAAGTCACTATTTGTTATAAAAACACCACATACAAACTTCACCTTCCCTTCTAAACCAAATGATTAGCCACATAAATTCTTTGAAACTATGCACTTGAAATCCTCAGAGTGTTATTTGGGATTACAATAACAAAATAGGTAAGAAATTTTTGCATTAGTCATGGGGAGAAGAAAGGGAGGAATGAAACAAGGCAAAGGGAAAGAAGAGGTTATTTCCTGTTCCTTTCCTTTGGGAGGAAGCAGAAAGCCCTTACAAAGAAACAACTGAAAACAGGAGGAAAGAGTTTGAGGAATGAGCTAAAACAGGTCAAATTCACCTGAAATGAAGGACAAGGAAATAAGCCAAACTTTGAACCTTCCCATTTTAAGTTAGGAAGATGGCAAAGTGAAAGTGGAAGGAACCAGTGCAAGAGTTGAAGGAGATCTTAGAAGTCTTTAAAGGCTGAGGACTTTCAGGGTTTAGATTGTAATGAAAGAGAAGGAGAAAATTAATCAAGGGTAGAGAACATCACGAGAATTAGCCAGTGGAGAAGTGTGAGCCATGGCTGAGCAGAAAAAGAGAAAGAGCCAGAAAATAAAAAAAGAAAAGCTGGCAGGGTGGATCTGGTGGCAGCACCACCAAAAAGCTGAACACAGCACTGCTCTGAAGAGAAGCTGAAAGGAAGCAGGGTAGAGGGAAAGGCAGTGATGTAAAAGCAGCAGTGCAGCACTCCCCTGGCACCTGACTCTGTTCAAACAACCTAAGTTATCAATTTAGATCTGAGAAATGTCAAATAAAGGCACTGAAGCCTCTAAAGGACTCAGGACATAGACAGGGAGACCATGAAGATGCCAGACATATGCATTTCTTACAAAGTGCATTTCAGAAACAGCAGGAGAAAGCAAGGTGATATTAAAATCAGCAACACGTAAGCAAAAAAGACAGAAGGAAATATTAATCAAGTTGAGGGGGACAGAAGGAAGCAGCAGCTCTTGCAAATGCAGAACTTTAAATTTATACTTACCACAGGAAAACAAAAACAAGGCAGAGAAAGGATCTAGCAAAGGCAATGGGAACCACTAACGATGGAGAAAGATAATCAGCAAGACAGAAGGAATAAGAAAAGCAAGAATGGCACACAAACAAGAACCCTCCCTTAAAGCATTTGAAAAATACTAAGCAGAAAATTGGCATAGTAGGACCTCAAGGTGTTGGACTGTACCAGAGGAAAAGAGCATGACTGCAGGGGAAGGCATAAAAATTTAAGACTAAACAGAATTTCAAGAATGTATTAGTAAGGGTTTGTTAAACTATGGGAGAGGGCAGGAAAAGTACTAGAAGTTGTAACTGTGTATTAACGGTCTACAAAGCTACAAATTTATGAAAAATATATAAAAAGCAAAAATCTTTAGGCATCACTCCAGCAAGGACCCTTTCCCATGGGATAGCCACGCACTCCATCCCTGCAGTCCTCCTCCCTGTGACAGACTGGATTGGGACTGCACTGTTTATCAACCCCCTGCAACTGCCAGCAAACTGTCTGCTCTGCACTGGTGGCAGAAAATTAAAACCTACCTTGGTGCTGCTTTCTCCACTCAGAATAGAAAGTGCCTTCCTCCCCATTATAAAACCCATTCCCAGCCCAGAAAAAAAGCTGGAAGTTTCTGGCAACTACAAATCTCACCACAAGAAAGCAGGGGCCAGCGCAATTAATATTGTTTCCTCCCTTGCCATCTATGTGTGGGGCCCCAAAGTGATGACATGGTACCTCAGATCCTTCAAGGCCAAATTCATAGACCAGAGACTCCCTGCAGACTGACTAGATATCTGTGTCAGGTTAGGAGTGCCTGGGAGCAGAAATAAGGAGGATGAAATGGAGAGAATGAAATGTTGCACAAGTGGGAGTCAGAACACTGAAGAGGGATTTTCCCTTTGCTAGTCCTGTTCATCTAAGCCTCCTGGGAATAAATTGGTATATGTGATTCTGGTTTAAAAATCACATGGACGGGGAATTCTAACTTGGGGAAAGCAGCACTACATCTGCTGACAAACATTACAATACTGGTGATCCTTGAAACATCAGGAAATTGTTAAGAAATAATGTAATCTGCCAGTAGAACAGAGGCATCATGTAGCTGGGAGTTTGACAAAATCTGCTCACAGTCCAAATACAGATTGGACTTTGTTTTCTGAAAGTCTTGTTGTAGATCCATACTAGTCAATTTTACAACCATTTCCCAACTGAAGTGACTCTGTGCCCTCAACCTCTGAAAACAGGGGAAACCTCAAAGCACAACTCCTTTTGACTCATAATCAAGAAGGGGTTGAAATGCTGATCCCAGAGCACTGACATTGTGCCAGTAATCATTATACTAATGAAATATACATAAGTAATGCCAATCCTTCTTGCAGTTGAACTAGAGGATTATTGGTCTCTTTCAACTGTTCTATTATCTTTTTCCTATATGCTTCAAAACACCTTTTGGTCTAGTTGTTTTGTTAAAGTGGACCCTCTGCTTTGTTTGTCACCTAATGCAGTCACTAATTCCTTTAATTCCTACTTTCTAGGACACAGACACCAATCTGTAGACATGAACTGCTCTGTGGCTCTCTCCTAGAAACAGCTCTACTGCTGACAATCGTCCACTGGAAAATCAGCAACAGAGTTTAAGTCAAAAGTTGATTAATTACTGCTCAGTGTTTAATCAGCTCTTCATGTACAACTGACAAATGTCTCCCAGACATCCATTACTTCTCTCTATGTGTAAAAAAATCCTTTTTGTTCCTTCATGCTTTTGCCCTTGGAGGTATGAAATTTGGTCTCACCCCCATTTTACAGGCAGGGAACTAAGACAGAGGTGAGGAGGAAACAATATAAGAGTCAGATTTTTGAAAGCTTTCAAGTCACCAAACAAACTGTGAAATAGTCAGTGTGTAACTTGTGCATTTGGAGAGAAGAACAAGGCAGGGTCTTTATGTCTCAAATACAGATGGAGCTCTGAGAGGCTCGAGTCTGCTGATCAAAGCAGCTGCAGGAACAGCACCCCAAACAGCAACCCAAACAGGCATAAAGATTACTTTTGGAACTTTAACTTCCCTCAGAGGCAGTTGCTCATAAAAAAGCTACACCGTACAATAACTCAAACTGGAGTTCAGCCTGTTCAGAGAGCAAAAGTAAATTGAAGCAGTGTTTCGAGGACTCCGAACAGCACAGACACACGTGTAACACAGCAGCACATGCAGTGGCAGTTTATCGGGAGTACCATGCCATGAATACAATCCACGTTTATTTACAAAATGCAGAGAATCACTGAATGTAAATGCAACATATACATTTGGTAATGTGACTTAAAATAGGGAAAGCAGCAGGCAGCACAGGAGCTCTGTGGTAGGTGAGGAGATGAAGAGTGCTGCCACTGAGCAAAAGGAAGGCAGGTGGACGTCGGCATCCCTAGATATGGAGCTTATGAGTGTCCTCCTGCAAGGAGAAGACATAGTTTTCAAAGTTCTTGTAATTTTTCCAAAATTACTGATTCCAGCAGTGCCTGAAATCAAGCTCTTGTCCTTTGATATGAAATGGATAACACAATTTTTAGAAAGTTCTAAATTATTAACACATAGATTTTTAAAAGACCACAATATCACATAAAAACAAAACAGGGAAACAAAACAACCTGGGATATCAACATACCTCCACTGGTGGTATTCCAAATAGGCACAAATTACATTTCTCAAAAAGGTACGTTGGCTGTAGAGTTAAGGGCAGTCCTCATTCGCTCTGACAACGTGTGGCCAACCCTTCCACTATTCTGTCCAGAGCTCATTACTGTAGTATTGAACAATTTCACAAGACATGTCATTTTTATCCTACATATATCAGCACACTGGTACTTCCCCCAGATCCTCTAGTCCAAGTTCTTTGCAAAATGAAAACAGAAGAAAACCAAAAACCCCATCTTCAACATTCTTGTTTGCCACATCTCTTCAACTGTTGATTCACAAATCTATGTCCATTATAATACCAGTGCAGAACTTATCCCTCCAGGCTAGTATTTTAGCACATCCATATCTCCCTTCCCCCTTCTCTACTGCAGTCTCCACAAGGCAATAAAGGAAACCACTTTTGAAAGTCCTCACAATTGTTACCTGCACTTCCTAACTTCTGTGACAATGCAGAGGATGATTGTTTCTTCTCTCCACTTCTGACATCATTGCCATTATATCTAAGGATATCTTCTAAAATTCCTTTCCATAACTCTTTCTGATGGAGGTAAGATTCCAGTGAACATCAAAGAATGAGAAAATCACAGTATTTTCTTTGACAGTGATGGGGTTTTTTGGAGATGTTTACATTCTTAACAATGACCAGGAAGAAATCTTCTGTGACCAGGTTCCTGTGATTGCATTCAGTGATCAAGGCCAGGCCGCATGGGGTTTTAAGCAACTGAGTCTAGTGAAAGATGTCCTTGCCCACAGCAGAGGAGTGGACTAGATGATCCTTAAAAGTGTCCTCTAACCTAAACTATTCCGTGATTATGTGACTGTATCTTATTTTATCAACCACAGCCTTTTTGATGACACAGATGTATTTTGTGCAGTATTTATGTTGTACACTCACGACTTACATGTCCATAACTTACAAGTTGTGTTGTTTATATTTTCCTGCAGTGTCCTTAGCCTGACAAGGTCTTGCCCTATCACCGAGGCCTCTCTGTGATATCACATTACAATAAAATGATTGAGATCTGAGGCTCAAACCATATGTTCTCCCAGATCAAATTCTTACCACATTGTCCTGGAATGGCAGATGAATCCAGCACTCTACTTCTGCAGTAACAGGGAGCAACAGGACAATATTGGTAATGCTAGAACCAAGTATTTTAGGTAGCAATATTTTCAAGGCACAGCCCTTCTGCTTAGCAAAATACAGATCTGCAACTGCTTCCCAGATGCAAGCTGATACAGACACCACGCTCAAAATCAACTGATAACCTCCAGTTTGCACCCAAGTGGTTAAGAAAGCAGAGCACCTAAGGGAAAATGCTTACAGAGAATCAGAAGCACAGATCTTGTGTTGGTGAGTCAGCCCACAGAGAGACTCAAAGTTCCTTGGCTCACCTGGAATTGAAGAGTCTTAATCCTGTGGATACAGAGCACCCATCTATGGGGACAACACCTCCCGTTTTATCTCCCCTCTTCTTCAGTGGCGCTGGTGTGTCCCCTCCCAGGCTGGGTAGCCTGGCTGTGCCTCTCTCTGGAGCACTCCCTGTTCCTCATTTGGGGTTCTCTAACATCAGCTCTGAGGTCAGGCAGGCAGGCCCCCCTCCCAAACACAACGGACTATAGATAGCTGCTGCAGCAAATGCTTTTCATTATGTACCTCCCCCTCTCAACCCAGTGCGGGTGGGAGCAGCATGGGGCCCCCGTGCTGCTCTGCTACGTGTTTTCTCTTATTTGGGGCGAGCTGCACATTCCTCACATGCTTTGAATGTCATGCGGAGCCCTGGGGAATCCTTAGAGGAGTGGGACATACAACAAGAAATCTGGAGGAGATTTCTACCTATGACAGCAATCAGGCTCCAAAACACCCTTCCAAACTAAGAAGGGCATAGAAACAAAAATCCCATCTCTTTTCAAATGAAAGCCTGATAAAGTTGTGAGTGATTACAGGATTTTGTATCTGTGACAGCTAAGGATCAGACACTCACAGACCCAAGAAGGGCTGCACACTGCCTTCTCATCCTTTACCATGGAAATCTGACCTACACTCCCTTCTGGGAGCGTAAATGTGGTACCTTGTACTAAGGACAGGAAAGTAACCTCCCAGCCTGCTCTGCCCCTACCCCCTCAAAACAATTTGTGTCTGTGTTAAAGCCAAGAGGCCCAGTTCATGTTTCAGTGTTATCTCAGAGTTTGCAGAGAAGATTGTTATGGATATAGAAATATAGGACTGAAAGGACTTCCTGGGATGGCCGAAGGCACTGACCTCAGTGGCCATTCCCCAACTTGCTGCCATGCATCTTATTCCACCACAACTTTCAGGCTGCCAGTGTAATTGGAAATCCTGCAGGTTCTGAAGGGCCAGCAGGACGGGGTAGCATTCCCTGTAAGTTTTAACCTGTGATTAAAGCAAAATATAATTTCCATCTCCCAGAACTATGATAAGATCAACAAAAAGATGAACAGTTAGGAAAAGGGAACTTGAAAGAAAGGAAAGCCTTCATGCCTGCTGGAACTGAACACACATCTTGAATACAAATAGAAATACAGGAGCTCCCATAACGTTCTGTGCTGTAACTGTGGCCCCTGTGGTGGCTACCTCAGAATCTGCCAGGAATCACCTGGAAGGCAACAAGAATAAAATACAGGTCAGAGAAATACTTTCATGTGGTTGTTGATTAAATCTAGCACTGGGCTGAGGACTGAGCTTTATGGTCCCAGTTATAAATATACATACTAACCATTCTCTGTAAAATTGACATTTTGAGGCTGTAACTTACAGCGAAATACAGTCATTTGTGGATTGCAAGATGTGTAGAAACACTGAATAGAACAGCACGTGCAACACCCATGGCTTCTCACAGAGCTCAGAGTACCACAGCTCTATAACTCCCAGTAAAAATCCTAAAGAGCAGTAACACGAAACATTCCCCACGGCTGCCACAGACACTCCTCCGGCCCTGCCCCCTTGTCCTTAGCACGGCCAGCCTGGGAAGTCCAGTTTGGGTCCCCAACATAGCCATGCAGCACGCAGTCATTAGTGTCACCTCCACTCTGAATGCAGCACAGGCGACAGAGCCTGGGCCGAGCTACCAAGGGTCCTATTGCACAGAGCCCTGCAGCCCGCTGCCCTGCCGGGGCCGCCCGCTGCCCTGCCGGGGCCGCCCGCTGCCGTGCCGGGGCTGCCCGCTGCCCTGCCGGGGCCGCCCGATCCCCCGTATGCATGCGGGGTGTA
>JACBWW010001176.1:0-15370 GCA_020086605.1 Lanius collurio
CTCAGTGGGGCTCATTAATGCTCTGAGATACTCAGGGTTTTTAAGGTACTTTGGATTTTCCTTCTCATACTGAGTTCTCTGAGAGGTTTTTTGGGCAATCCTGGCCTCCAATTCTCCCCTCCAAGGAGTCCGTGAGGAGCCTGTGTTGGGGATGGACCTCAGTGGGATCCATTGATGCCACAAGACACTTTGGGTATTTACTCTTCCTTTGACTCCTGGAAAGGTTTTGCAATCTCCTCTCAGGCCCTGAGCTTCAAGGGCTCAGCCCCAGATGCACCACGGGGCTCATTAGGATCAAGCAAGTCCTGACAAACCCTGGCTCTGCCTTGATTTCCCTCTGGCCTGGTGCAGTTCATTAGGAACTTTTCCTTCTCCAGTCATGAAGAAATAGTTCAAAGAGCTTCTAAGACATACTCATTCCTATTTTAAAGGGTGTATTTTATTACTTTTCTCTTTAGACCAGAGGTGATTGCAGCATTCTGTGATCGATATTGATCCAGAGTCTCTCCTAAGAAAGTCTGGCATGGTCAGAGAAGCTGTGCCTTGTGGTCTGACCCTGTATGGACAACCTTGCTCCACATTTCCCAGCCCCATCCTGTCTCTCCTCCCTCACCTGGGACCTGCTTTGCTTGGAGAACTGGCTGCACTCAGCCAAAGAGGGCTTTTCCTTTTTTGAAGCAATCTGACACTCCTGAGTGTCCCCACTGAAAACAGACACCCTCCTCAAGTGTGTGCCAAGCCCAAGGTGCCACCACGACCACTCCAGGCCTGCCCTGGGCCAGCTGTGAGGGTGGATTATCATCCCAACCTGCACTGGGCCATTGCAAGGGCCTTTTGCCATGGACACTTCACTGGCCCCCACTGCTGGGTTTGGGTGCCATGGCAACCCTCACCAGTTCCACTTTCCTTGGACACCACCCCAGGAGCCGTTTCTGCAGTCAGGCTCCATGGCCACTTGCCTGCAGCCCTGTTGCTGCCCTCGGCTGCCATGGCAGCCCTCAGGACAGAGCGGTGCCGGGCTGGTGCCAGCTCCAACTGCAGTGACACTCGGGGATGCCGTCAGGTGCCATGGCAGCGGCCACAGGGACCCGTTCCTCAGTCTGGTGCCATGGCCACCAAGGCTTGGCCCCGCTGCGATGGGGATTGTCACGGTCACCTGCACTCAGGGCCGGGCACTGCTGCCATGGACACGGGCACGGAGCCCTATGCCACAGTCGGCTGCCGTGGCCACCAGCCCAAGATCCCGTGGCCAGGGTCGGGGCATGGAAAGGAACCCGTGGAGCCGTGGCCATGGTGGATGGCCATGGGGTGCTGCTGGGGGCTGGGGCAGAGGGAATTTCCTTGCCAGGGCTTTCTCTGGGCTGTGTTTGGGTCTGTGCTGAGCACAGCGTTGATCACACAGAGATGGTTTTGTTCTTGCTGAGCTTGCACAGAGCCAAGGCCTTTCCTGCCCCTCGTCCGGCCACGCTGGGGAGGGGCTGGGAGTGCAGGGGAGCTTGGGAGGGGACACAGCCAGGACAGGTGACCCAAGTGACCCCAGGGATAGCCCAGACCATAGGACATCGTGCTCAGTGCATAAAGTGGGGGGAACAAGGAGGAAGGAGGGGGAATTTGGAGTGAGGGTTTTTGTCTTCCCAGGTAACACTTAGGCAGGATGGGGCCCTGCTTTGCCAGTGGGCAGGGTCAGCACCAAAGACACAGACACCAACTGAGGGAATTGTGTCATTTATGTAATGCAGGGCTGGAAAGAATTACAAAAGTATATGCTCAGCAAAGCACAAAATCATTAGCAAATGATCACAAAAGGAGAAAGTAGGCAATGCACATAAAAAATACTACAAAAGATTGCCTGCAGTGATTAACCAAGATCCATCCCCAGTTACCCTCAGCCTTTTCCATCACCCAGACCCACACATCAGCTGGGGGAAGCTGTCCCAGCCAAGGACTGCAGAGCCACTCCTGGACACTGGGAATTCCTGCAGCTGCCTCCACCTTTGCAGGCAATGAGGCTCCAGCCTGGATGTGAGAGGGCCCAGCTTTTACACTGTTAAACAAACAAACTGACAGCACTTCTGGTGTGGGAACATCTGGTTTCATCCTCTTGTTTGGTTCCTCCTAAGCCTGGCCAGGGCTCAAGGAGGAACCACGGCAGTTGACTTTGATCCTACAGCCCCAAACAAGGCCAGATGGAGCCTTATCTGGTTTTCAAATACAGAAAGGTAAATCCACATTTCACCAATGAACAGATATGAAGATCATATTAATGAGAAGATACAAATAAAACCTTTGGTTGGAAGATTCATCTAGAGATCAGCTTTGGCTCAGGGCCTGTTGTGCAGGCCTCACTCAGGGCCTGGTGTTCAGGCCTTGGAACTTGAATCCACAGATGAATTACAACCTTAGAGAATAAGACCTTAGATTTAGGGATTAGGCATAAAGGCATTACCTCTTGTTCTTCAATGAAGTGCTGCTCAAGTTCATCACTTAGACCTACAATTTGCATTCCTTTTAAAACATGCCTAATGAGTTGCTGTTCTCTGTTATTTATCAAATCCCCCTTTTTTTCCTGACACTGTGTCTCTATTTAGACAAGTCTCAGAGCTCCATTTCCTAGCACAAAGTGTCAGAATGTTGCAAGTAGAAGCAAATAGTAGTAGTTATGCTAAGGCTCAGCTGCGGCCTAGTCGTGGAATGTAGCAACCACTTGGCAAGAGGGAAGTCTTGGCAGGCTGAGCATGTAGGTTCTCGTCTCTGTATAATCAAAGGATTTAGTGAAGCATGCTGAACATGTAGGAACTTGTTTGTTCTTGAGTAACAGATGTTCTGAAAGAAATTGTTATCTTAAGACGTGATTGCCCGTTTGTTATCTTAAAATTAATGATTGTATGTTTAGACAACCATGTAGAATTTATAATTCAAAAGGATTGTATAGAATGGTAGAATAGAATCATAAATCTCAAAAGAATATGATAACCGTTATGTAAGCCAGGTTAACAATTGATTTGTGTGGCATGAAGCAATCTGTTTGTAAAAGTATATAAGGTGTGTGAAATTTTCAGAGGGTCGGAGGTGTCTGACTTTGGACGTGAGTCCTCAGACCTCCCGGGCCCTAATAAAGCACCGCATAAAACGACTTCGGTTGTTTTGTGGTTTCTTCGGACGGGCAGCCGGCAACAGTTTTCTGGCGACTGCGGCAGGACTCCGAAGGTGGCTGGGGCGGTTCGCGTTCTGATTCACTCCATGCCGGCACCGAGGAATTCTCGGAGGAGCCATCGGTTCATGCCCGACCCCCGCGCCTGACGGACAACTGCAAAGGTAAGCCCGAGGTGCTTTATTTTTTTTTTATGGTATTGGGAAGCCTGCTCATAAGACGAGAATACGAATCTCGCAGGGTTGGGCTAAAGACATCTTGGTGGAAGCCCAGGCGCCGGCCATAAGACGCGGCGAAAGCTACGCAGGTCCGGCACTTGCCCCTCGCGGCGTCGAGCAGTGGCAAGTTTGTTTGGTTTGGTTTTGTTATTGTTATATCTCAGTATTATTTTAACTCATTTCCTAAGTGTTGTTGTGTATTTCTGTTATTGCATATTTCACTGTGTGTATTTTGCTGTGGAATGATGCCGTTTAAAACCTTTAAAGCGTTGGTCCAATCAAATGGGAAAGTACCTAAAAATACACCATTAGGATGTTTGCTACGAAGATGGAAAAGTGAAGGGTTTGAGGATGAAGGGTTGCATAAAGGAAAAATGATTGATTATTGTAATCACTGGTGGCCGTTGTATGAATCAGAGGGCGGCCCGAGTTGGCCTTTGGATGGGACGGTAGACTATAAGATAATTTTCCCTCTGATGGAGTATTTACGTGATAATGAAAAATGGGATGAGATACCGTATTTAGATTTGTTTAATCTCTTGGGACGAAAACCTGACTGGCAAAAAGAATGCGGAGTTATGATACTTGATGAAAGTGAACGAGAATGTGTTGCTTGTAAGAAAAGGTCAATGTGTACAAAATATATGATTAAGGCTCATAAATCAGAGGATGACTTGAGTCTATTCATAGCTCCAAGTGCCCCTCCACAAAACGGAGGCGAAAACCCTGGTGATGGAGAGGAGGAGGAAGATGAGGGGGGAATTAGCGGGGAACTGGGGGAACCCTCTGGTGCCTCCTCAGTTCTCCACCCCCCCACTCCTTCCCCCAGTCCTCCCAGGAATAGAAATAGAACTCCAATTGCATCACGTACAAGAACGGGTAGGAGGCAAGCAGAAGAACCCCAAATGATAGCCCCTTTGCGAGAGGCAATGGGACCCCAAGGAGAAAAGATGTATATAAAAGTCCCCTTTTCTCCAAGTGATTTGGTAATATGGAAACAATCTGCTGGAAATTATAGAGAGGACCCAGAACGGGTGGCACAGGTGGTGAAAATGGTGATTAATACTCAGAATCCTGATTGGAATGATTTGCAAGTGTTGTTGGATACTATCTTGGATTCGACAGAAAAGGAGATGGTGTTGCGGGCGGCCAGAGAGAAGGTTAGGGATGAAATACGGCTGCGTTTAACAGACGGAACTGTAGATGCTTTGATGCCTAGTGATGATCCAGGTTGGGATCTGAATACGTCTGGGGGAATGAGAGCAATTAAAAAGTATCAAGATCTTGTACTAGAGGGAATTAGAACTGGGATGCCTAAAACATTGAATTGGTCTAAGCTGTATTCTGTAAGACAAGAAAAAGGTGAATCTCCATCAGCATTCCTAGAAAGGCTGAAGGAAACCGCTAGACGATTTACCAATTTGGAAATAGAAGAGCAAGCAGGAAAATTACAGTTAGCCCTGCTTTTTATGGGACAATCCCAAGATGATATCAGGAAAAAGCTACAAAAGTTGGAGGGGGAGGATACTAGGAATTTGGATAAAATGTTGGAAGTGGCTTGGAAGGTATATAACAACCGAGAAAAAGAGGCTGTAAAGCGGCAGCAAGCAGGAATCTTGGCAGTTATCCAACAATCGGTGGGGGGCAGAGAGGCCGTGGATGGGGCAGGGGTGGCTTTAATCGGGGCAGAGGTAATGGTCGAAACCGGGGAGGATTCCAATTTAATGGGACGGGAGGAATGGGGTTGTATCAAGGGCAAGGGAGTTTGGGTCCAAATCAATGTGCTTTTTGCCGACAAATAGGACATTGGAAAAATGAATGCCCGGTACGAAATGGGATGGCTGGTGGCAATTTGGGTGCTGCAAGCCATTACCCAATGACACCAGCAGATGGCGTCCAAGAGATGGTTTTGGGGAATTATCAAAATGAGAGCTGACTAGAACGGGACCTTAAAGTACGAATAGAAATAGATGGAAAACCACAAGAATTTATGGTAGATACGGGGGCTACTTACTCAGTGCTTAATAAACAATTGGGTCCATTAAGTGATACTACTGTTCAAGTGGTCGGGGCAATGGGGCTATTGGAAGAAAGACCATTTTTACATCCAATAACCTTAAAATTTAGGGGAAAAGAATTAGATGACCAATTTTTATACATGCCTAACTGCCCAAAGCCATTGCTTGGAAGAGATCTGTTGTCCTTGCTGAATGTCAAAATTATATTTGAAAAGGGAAGAGTGAAGTTAGAAATTCCAGATGAAGATATTGGAAAAATTTTTGTAATAAAGGAAATAGATCCTACCCCTATACCTGAAGAAGCAGAGCAAGCAGTAGTGCCTTGGGTGTGGGAAACAGGATCCCCGGGAAAATCTAAGGCAGCCCAGCCTGTTGTAATTGAACTAAAAGAAGGGGCTCAGGCGGTAAGGATAAAACAATATCCCATTAAATTGGAAGCCAGAAGGGGAGTAGCCCCTTTGATAGCCCAGTATCTGACTCAAGGAATCTTACTAGAATGTGAATCAGAGTGTAATACTCCCATCTTTCCAGTTAAAAAGCCAAATGGTAAGTATAGGTTAGTTCAGGATTTGCGAGCTATTAATGCTGTTGTTAAAGACATTCATCCGGTAGTTGCTAATCCATACACCCTGTTAACATCTGTGTTGGAAAAATTGAAATGGTTTACAGTGATTGATTTGAAAGATGCTTTCTTTTGCATCCCTTTGGCATTTGAAAGTAGGAAATATTTTGCTTTTGAATGGGAAAATCCGAATTCTGGAAGGAAGAAACAACTCACATGGACTCGATTGCCTCAAGGATTCAAGAACAGACCCACTATTTTTGGGAATCGGTTGGCCAAGAAATTAGAAGAGTGGAAGACTTCACAGGTAAAAGAATCTCCCTTTTCTTATGTCCTTTTACAAGATGTGGATGACATTTTGTTGGCCACTGATGAGAGAAACTTGTGCCTCAAGCTAACCATTGCATTACTTAACATGCTGGGACAAGTGGGGTATAGAGTATCAAAAGAAAAGGCTCAAGTCCTGAAAGAAAGTGTGCTTTACCTGGGATGTGAAATAACACAAGGTCAAAGGAAACTGGGGACTAACAGGATAGAAGCAATCTGCGCTATACCTCTACCCAGAAATCATCAGGAGCTGAGGTCCTTTCTGGGTATGGGAGGTTGGTGTCGGCTGTGGATACCAAATTTCGGACTGCTAGCCAAACCTCTATACGAGGCATTGAAAGAATCACAACTAGACTGGACCTCGCAACAAGAAAAAGCCTTCCAGGACCTTAAGCGAGCCTTGACAGAAGCCCCTGCCCTAGGGCTGCCAGACTTAAACAAAGACTTTCAGCTGTATGTTAACGAAAGGCAAAGGCTTGTGTTGGGAGTGCTAACTCAGAAAATAGGGTCCTGGAAGCGCCCGGTGGGATATTTCTCAAAACAGCTGGATAATGTCAGCACCGGGTGGCCAGCCTGCTTATGAGCAGTGGCAGCTACTGTGATCCTTATTCAAGAAGCACGGAAACTTACCCTAGGAAGAAAGATGGATGTGTTTGTACCCCACATGGTGTTGGCAGTTTTGGAACAAAAGGGGGGTCATTGGCTATCCTCAAACAGGATGATGCAATACCAGGCAGTATTAAGGGAACAAGATGATGTGGAGCTAAAAACTACTAACCACATTAACCCAGCAGAATTCCTCCGCAGCGAGCGGGATGAGGGCGAGTTAGCCCATGATTGCGTGGGAACCATTGAACAGGTGTACGCCAGCCGAATGGATCTGAAAGATGAACCCATGGGAGACCCTGAGTGGGAATTGTTCACGGATGGATCCAGCTTTATGGAGAACGGAACCAGGTATGCTGGGTATGCTATTGTTACTACCACGCAGGTAATCGAAGCAAAAGCATTAACTCCCGGAACGTCGGCCCAGAAAGCGGAAATCATTGGACTGACGAGAGCCCTCATCCTCAGTACCGGCAAGAAGGTAAATATATGGACAGATTCAAAATATGCATTCGGAGTAGTGCACATTCATGGAGCACTGTGGAAGGAACGAGGGCTGTTGAGCTCTCAAGGAACTGCGATAAAACATCGAGCAGAGATATTGGACTTGTTGGATGCTGTCCATAAACCTGCAAAAGTGGCAGTGATGCATGTGAGAGGTCATCAACGAGAAGAAGGAAAGATATTTCAAGGGAATAGACTGGCAGATATGGATGCAAAGAGTGCTGCACGGGAAGTATGGACACAAATGGCCGTCATTCCTACGAGGGTAAGTCCGGTGACCCCTTTCCTTGCTCAGAAACCACAATACTCGGAAGAAGACTAGAAGCTGGCAAATTTAACACAAGCTCAGAAGAATGCCACTGGCTGGTATGTAACATCCTCAGGACAAGTTCTGGTACCCATCAAAATCATGAAAACTATCCTAGAGATTGAACATAATAAATGCCACTGGGGTGCAGAGGCTTTAGTAAAATTTTTGAAGGAAGAAATAATTTCTAACCAGATGTTAATGTTAGCGAAATGGGTGAATGCTATGTGTCCAATCTGCTTAAGAAATAACCCTATTGTTAGGAAGCAAATTCAGTTAGGAAAAATTCAGGCAGGGCCAGAACCAGGTGATTACTGGCAAGTAGATTTCTCTGAATTACCTAAAGCTCAGAACTACAAATATCTGTTGGTGTACGTGTGCACCTTTTCTGGGTGGCCAGAAGCTTTTCCATGCAGAACGAATCAGGCCAAAGAAGTAGTTAAGACACTGCTAAAAGAAATAATTCCCAGGTTTGGAGTACCACTAGGATTGTCATCAGATAGGGGACCACACTTTGTGGCAGGAGTAGTTCAGGATGTAGCTCGGATGCTAGGTATTACGTGGAACCTTCATATTCCCTGGAGACCCCAGTCTAGTGGTCAGGTAGAAAGGATGAATCAGACCTTGAAAAATCAAGTTAAGAAAATTTGTCAAGAAGCAAAATTACAGTGGCCCCAGGCACTACCGTTAGCTCTGCTTAGAATCAGAATTAAACCCAGAGAAAGGACAGGAGTTCCCACCTTATGTCCTTTCTGGAGGCAAACAAAGTAGGCTCAGAAAATCCTAGAAGGAAAAGGGAAATTGGAGATGATATAGAAACAGGAGATAAATGGCATGAACCAAGTAGCGGAGTCAAATTAAATGGGCTTTAGAATCTATCTTTGCCCAAGTTGCATCATACCGGAATAGAGAAATCCTTTAGCGACTGTTAGGGCAAACTGAACGATTGGCTGCAGCTACTAAGAAAGGGTTTAAAGATTTGAATCTACAGTTACAAACAACAACCAGAATGACCCTGCAGAATAGGATGGCTCTAGACATGCTATTACTAAAAGAACATGGAGTTTGCGGTTATTTGAGCGAAAAGATTGATCATTGTTGTATCCATATCCCAAACATGACGCAAGAAGTAGAAAAAGACATTTCCCAATTAGAATCCGTTGAACACCAAGCTATAGAAATTGAAAAAGAGGCCCAACATAATTGGATCGGGGCCATATTTGACTCACTAGGGCTCCAAGTCTCTGGGTGGATTTCGTCAGTAATCCAGTATGCTGTTATGTTTATAATTCTGTTACTGATAATTTTAGGAGTGTGTAAGTGTCTTGTAGGAATCATCAATAAGGAACGCATCCATTCAAGATGACTGATAGCAGCGGTGACCAGGAAACCATCACCTCCACCACCCTATAAAGAATCTATGGAGCTCGAAGCTAGATCATGAAGAGAAAACAAGATTGAGCATCCTTGCAAGAGATGAAGAATGCTCAAAAGGGGGGAGTTGTTGCAAGTAGAAGTGAATAGAAGTAGTTATGCTAAGGCTCAGCTACGGCCTAGCCTTGGAATATAGCAACCACCTGGCAAGAGAGAAGTCTTGGCAGGTGGTAGCTTACGTGCTGAGCATGCAGGTTCTTGTCTCTGTATAATCAAAGGACTTAGTGGAGCATGCTGAACTTGTAGAAAGGACATGATTACCTGTACCCAGCTGTTACAATAATTGTATGTTTAGACAACCATGTAGAATTTATAATCTAAAAGAATAGTAGAATAGAACCATAAATCTCAAAAGAATATGATAACCGTTATGTAAGTCAAGTTAAAAATTAGTCTATGTACTATGAAGTAATCTGTTCATAAAAGTATATAAAGTGTGTGAAATCTTTAGAGGGTCGGAGGTGTCTGATTTTGGACGCGAGTCCTCAGACCTCCCGGGCCCTAATAAAGCACCGCATAAAATGGCTTCGGTTGTTTTGTGGTTTCTTCGGACGGGCAGCCGGCAACAGCAGGGAGAGGGCACTGCCCTGGCGCTGCCACGGGCACCACTGACCTGGCCTGGGGAAAGGATTGGGATTTATGTCCCAGCAAATCCCAGCAGGGATTGCTTCTCATTTCACCAATGTCCTTTGACTGGCCATAAATTCCAGTCATTTCCCCATGGAATTCCCATGGCAGTGGGCTGGGGGGGTGATCCATCCATGGAATTCTCACCTGACTGGGATGAGAGTGAGATCCACCCATGAAAATTCCATGGGAATTCCTGTATTTGTGAGTCTCCTATTCCTGAATCCACATTCCCTTAGGAATTATCCTCCCACACCCACCTAGGTGCTCCAGAGCCTCCTGACCACATCCGATGTATTCTGGGAGCTCTTCCACACAGGTGTGTCCCAGGTAATGCTTCCTCTGCTCTGCCAGGATCCCTTTGGATTCCCAGCACCTCTGGGGTATCTGGGTGGCACCATCAGGCACTGCAAAGCTCCTGAATCCCAGCTGGAAGGAGATGAAATCCCACCCATCGTAGCTGTGCTGGTGGGATCCATGGATGCTCTGTTGGACAGGAGGTCGCAGCTGGAAACCACCTGCACTGTGGGGAGACCTGGGAACGAGGAGAGAAGGGTCCCATGGAGTCGTGTCCCAGCCCCAAAGAGCCACGTGCAGCTCCCTGGATTCCTATGCCAGCCCCACAGATACCCCAAGTCCCAGAGATCCATCCCCACAGATCCCAGCCCCCGCCTCCCCCCCCCCCCCCCCCCACTCTGTTTGTACCGGCCCTGTCTCCAGGTCACTGTCGGCCACTGCGGGTTCCTCTCCTTGAGCTGGGTCTGGCCATCCAAATATCCCAACTCTGGCTATCCCAATATCCCAGGTCTGGCCACATCCAGGTGTTTCCTGGACCTCTCCAGGGCTGGATACCTACCCCCATTCCTTCCTCCATCCTAATGTTTAATAACCCATTTCTATGGAAAAATTCCTCCTGATGTCCCACCTGACCCACCCCCAGCACTCTGAGGAGTTCTCTAGCCCCTCCCCCAGCTCCGTTCCCAGCTCTGGACACGCTCCAGCCCCTCAATGTCCTTGGGAGGGACCCAGCACTGGCACAGGATTTCAGGTGGGGCCTCACCTGTGCCAGGTACAGGGAGAGAATCCCTGGCCTGATCCTGCTGGACACACGATTCCTGATCCAAGCCAGGTGGCACTGAACACCTGGACACTTGAAGACACACATGGACACACCCAGGCACAGCTGGGCTGGCATCCAGCCACTGTCCCCACCACCTCCAGGTCCTTTCCCAACTCCCCAGCTGCTCTTCCCACAGCCTGGAATATTCCATGGGGTTGTTGTGACCATTGGGGTTGTTGTGACACTTGTCCCTGTTGACCCTGACACCCTCCTGGGCCCATCCCACACCCTCAGTCCTATGGATCCCATGGCTCCAGCCTTTCCTGATCCCACTGCAGAGCTTCCTGCCCTCCAGCACATTCACATCCCACCCAGCTTGGGCTCATCCATCAATTTACTGAGGGGCCCTCAATCCCCTCATCAAAAATAAGAGAGGCATGGAACAGGATCATCCTGGAGGATTCCAGACATCTCAAGGACCCAAATCACAGGCTTGTGGCTGTTCCATCTCTGGGTGTCCTGGAGACTGTCCCTGTCCCAATGGATCTGATTTTCTCCCTGACCCCAAACTTTCCTGTTCTGGGTTCTATTCCCTGCTAAATGGGCACCTCTGCTGATTCCCATGGCTGGGAGGGATGTGGTGATCCTGGGTGGATTCCCAGTGCCCCAGATCTGTTCCATCCCTCCCCTGCACACCTGGATGGGGATAAAATACAAGGAAAGGCTCCTAAGTTGGGAGAAGGGCAGGGAGCTATCCTTCATGGATTCCAGGCAAAAGGGACTCACTCTGCTGAGGGATCCTAATTGGATTTATCCCCAGTCAGAAGCAAAGTGGGAAAATCAGAAGGAAAAGAAATCCTAAAGCACCTTTTCCCACCCCTCCCTCCTTCCCAAGTCCCACTTTATTCCCAGTTTTCTCCCTCTTCCCTCCCAGCAGCGCAGGGAGACAGGAATGGGGGTCAGGGTCCTCCTCAGGAAGAGGAGTTGGATCCTTCCCTCCTCCAGGCTGGGTCCCAGGCACGGGGCCAGTCCTTCAGGAATTGCTCCAGTGTGGGACCCCATGGGATCATAAATGCTGGCAGGAACCTGCTCCAGGTGGGCTCCTCTCTCCAGGGTTCCACAGGTCCTGCCAGGAGCCTGCTCCGGCACAGGCTTCCCACGGGGTCACGGCTTCCTTTGGGAATCCATCTACTCCAGTGTGGGATGGTGCAGAGCTTGCAGGTGGATCTCTGCCCCATCACGGACCCCAGCCAAGGGAACCACTTGGACATTGCCAGGCCAGGTGGAACCCAGTGTCCACTGTGACACAGCACAGCCCAAAGACCCCAAAAGACCCTGGTGAGCCAATGGAATCTCATGGAACCAAGGCTCCATTGGGACACATCGGGGCCTCATGGAACCCAGGAGAGCTCTGGGACACCGTGGAAACTCATGGAACCAGAAGTCCATTGTTCCACAGCAGCTCCTCATGGAACCCAACAGTCCCCAGTGAGGAATTGAAACGCAATGGAACAGAGGCTGCAATGGGAAACAGCGGAGCCTGGTGGGATAAAGAGAGCGTGGGGAGCTTCGGGAACCTGATGGAACCAAGGCTGCAGTGTGACTGAAGGGTGCATCCTGCAACCCAACAGACCAGAGGGAGGTTCTGGAACCTCATGGAACCAAGGCTGCAGTGTGACACAGCGAGGCCTCATGAAATGAAAATGAGCACAGTTAGGTTCCGGTACCCCATGGATCCAGGGCTCTGCTGTGACTCAGTGTTGTGTCACAGAACCCAAGAGAACACAGTCACCGTATGGAACCTCATGGAACCAAGGATCCACTGTGACAGAGCCTAATGCAGCTCAGGAGGGAGTCCAGAGTGAGGTTATGGAACCTCATGGAACCAAGGCACTGGTGTAACACAGTGGGTCCTCATGGAACCCCATAATCCATAGTGAGTTCCCTGGAATTTCAGGGAACCAAGGCTCCATTGTGACAAAACAGGGACTCGTGGAACCCTGGAGACCATTGTGAAGCAATGGAATCTCATGGAAGCAAGTGTCCCTTGTGATGCAGAGGGGCCACATGGAAGCCAGGAGATCCAAGTGAGGTTATGGAACCTCATGGAATAAAGGCTCCAGTCTGACACAGTGGGGCCTCATGGAAACAAGAGACCATAGCTGGGTGCCAGAAACTTATGGTACCAAGGCTCCAATGGGTCACAGCAGGGCCTCACTGAGTCCAGGAGACCCTTTTGAGGCCTTGGAATCTCTTGGAACAAAGGCTCTGATTTGACACACTGGGGCCTCATTGGGCCCAGGATACCATTGTGAGGTTATGGAACATCATGGAACCGAGTCTCCAGTGTGAAACAGAGGGGCCTGATGGAACCCAGGAGACCACAGTTAGGTTAGGGAAACTCATGGCAGCAAGGCTCCAGTGTGTCCCAGCAGGGCCTCATGGGGCCCAGGCAACCTCAAGGAGGTTATGGAACCTCATAAAGCTGAGGCTGAAATTTGAAACAGTGGCTACTCATGGAATGCAGGAGACTGTTGCGAGGTTATGGAACCCACTGGAACTGAGGATCCAGCGTGACAGAGAGGAGCCTTAGGGAACCAAGAGACCACAGTGAGGTTTTGGAACCTCATGGAACCAAGGATCCATTGCATCACAGCAGGGCCTCATGGAACCCAGGAGATGCTGTGAGGTTATGGAAACTCATGGAATCAAGGCTGCAGTGTGACACAGTGGGGCCTCATGGAACACAGGATACCAAAGTGATGTTGCAGAATCTCATGGAACCAAAATGCTCAAGTGGCACATCAGGAAATGATGGAACCCAAAACCATAGTGAAGGTAAGGAAATTGATGGAACCAGGGCTCTAATGGGACTCAGAGAAGCCTCACTGAACCAAAGATAACATCGTGAGGCTATGGAACCTCATGGAACCAAGGCTCCAGTGTGACACAGCAGGGCCTCATGGAGCTCAGGAGACCATAGTGAGGTATTGGACCCTAATGAAAGCAAGGCTCTGATGTGATACAGCTGGGCCTCAGGGAACACAGACAGCCATTGTCAGTGGATGGAACTCATGGAACCAAGGCTCAAATGTGAGAAGGGCGTGCCCCATTGAAGCCCAGAGACCCCAGTGAGGTTATGGAACCTCATTGAACTGCAGCTCCAGTGTGTCACAGAGGGGCCTCGTGGAACCCAGGAGACCCCAGTGAGGTTCTGGTGATGCCTTCGGCTTTAGAGACATCCATGAGGTGGGTTCAGGCCTTGCCTACAGCTTTACTGAGGATCCTCACACAACCGAGGCAGAGGGACAACATCAGTCCCTATGAAATATTGGATGGCAGGCCATATCAAATTCTGCATGTTCCAGCTGAGATTCATGTGAGGGGAAACTTGATGTACAGAGATATCCAATGGCTTTCGGTTCCACTGTGCAGAAGCTCCAGAATTCCATCGTGTTATCCAGACCCACAGCACTGGACACCCCTGCTCATCCCTTCCAGCCTGGACACTGGGTCTGTGTTAAGGGCTGGGACAGTGACCCTCTCCAGGCCAAGTGGAGAGGACCATTCCAGATGTTGCTGACCACCCTCACCGCAGCCAAAGTCGCTGGCAAAGGAGCCTGGATTCACTCCTCCAGAGTTAAGAAGGCTTCTGCTCCTGAAACAGCTGAGAAAACAGAGCCTGATACAAACGAAGATGATGTCATTTAAAGGATTCTTTTCCTGTGCTTCTGATCTACACAGCTGGTAACTCTGCCTCAGGTTTGGAACCAAAATTTGCACTCAAAGATCCCACACTGAGCTCTGATTATATCTTCCACATCCTCATTTGGTGGTTACTAAGCTGGCCCTGGATTAAAGAATTGTTCATAATAATTGTAATAATAAAGCTTGTTTATATATACTATTGTTAGATGTATACTGCTATTAGACACATTATTAGTAGGTATTTAGAATATTTAGAATAGAGTCTCGACAAGGTAGAGGCCTTGTCCAGCCTCTGAAGAGGGGGAATGATGCCTTAGGTTTTAACTTGCATATTCTTCAAACCCTGTACTGCCTAGTGTGTAACTCTGCAGTTTCTTGTAGCCTGTTCACTTCTGCTCTCTCATGCAAGGTAGGCAGAACAAAGCCTCTCCAGGCCTGCTCTCTAAGGACACTCAGACCATCCTAGGCCCAAAAAATATACACCAAAAGCCTCTAAATGAAGGGGGAAAACTTGGGGAAATTACAACATTAACTGAAGCTGATATTGGAGCATTAACCCTTCTATGCAAATAGACGAAACTCATAAAAGTGTGAAGAACTTGTGACCCGCAGTCCATCTTGGGGTCCATTTTGGCAGAAGCCGCTGGACTCCCCAAGGATTACCTTAGAAGGCCCTTCAAATAAATACCTACTTTATTCCCTTATTCCTGTCTAATCTCTGTGTTTAGGGGGTCACTATAGGTAGCAATGATTGCCCATAAACCTGTCAGAGAACGCAGTGTGGAAAGGAAAATCCAAACCACCTTAAAAACCCTGAGTATCTCAGAGCATTAATGAGCCCCACTGAG
>JACBWW010001177.1:0-15345 GCA_020086605.1 Lanius collurio
TCATTAATATTTGTAATCATCTCTGCAAAGTTGAGGCTAGAACTGCCCGAAAAGGAAGTTGTTTGAATTTTGTCTTTGAACTTTCCTTTTTTTCATAGAATCATTGAATTATTTGGGACCTTAGAGGTCGCCTAGTGCCAGGACCCCCGCTCCTGATGGAAGAGGTTCAGGGGTTCTGGAAACATGCTCCTTGTAGCCTGTTTATCAATTTTGAATGCAGGGCCAGTCAGGCCAGGAGTCCAGAGAGGTTTTCTTTGAACTATGCTTTGGCATTGGGGAAGGCTTGTTGAATAGGACATGGCTTCCTTTCTTTCTTTTTTCTTTCTTCCTTTATGCTGTTTCTCAGGGTTTCTCAGTACTTGTAATTGGGGCAGATTGTAGTAGTCTGGTTTGCATATTGGACAAATACTCCTTTTGGGTCTGAGTAAAGTTTACAGTGCAGAAGGAAACTTTTCTTCTTTGTGAGGAGCCATGAGGCACTACACTTTTCCAAAACAGTGCTTCCAGAAAAAAAAAAAAAACCCCATACTTTTGCAGTGAAATTGGTCTTCAAGGTCAGTACTTCAAACTTTTCTAGTGTCATTTGAGAAGAACTAAATTCAGCATCTACTGCCTGAGATTTTACAGTGGAATCCATTTATGCATTTCTTAGTTATATGGGAGTAATTCTGAAAATCTGGCTTGGCTTTTGTAGTTTGTTCTTGGACAAGTTTGAAAAAGGTAATATTCTTTCCTTAGACAGGTGGGGTCAATATCCTTCCCCCCTCCAAATTTTGTAAGTTGCTTATGAAAAGAAGCCTTTAGGAGAAGTTTTTCTCTGACACAGTAGCTGTATCCTCAGCCTGGAAACTTAGTGATTAGTTCCTCCTTTGCCTACAGCACCTTGCCTATAGTGCCAAGTAGTTCACCCTCTGTACCTTACAAAATGGGACTGATTTAATCTTTAAATACAAATAGTATGGTCATGGTTTTTAAACATGCTGCATTGTTGTAAACATGCTGCATTGTTGTTTTAGTAGCTAGCTAGACTTCAAGGAAATTATTTTGGAAAACACTTGTGAAAGGTACAGAACTACCCCATCTTAATGAGACTTGCACCTCTTACTATTGACTTACGTGTATTTTATCTAAACCTGTGTTTATAGAAAATTGCAGCACATACAAAGATTGAAACAGTAATATCAGTACTTTTGACTTACTGAGAGTAGAAAGGATGGAAGTGTATTATCTAGTCTATTTGCCTGCTAGTAGGGGATCAGTTCTATCTGCTTATCATATTTATAAGAAAATTATTGTTTCTGCATTTGTCTCATGGCCCAGCTTCTTACTCACGGGAAGGTTTGGATAGAAATGCATATTCTGTTGCATAATACTTTTAAGTATACTATTTATAATACATCAGTGCAAAATATATTGATATTAATATTGGTATTGAACACATGATATGAAATACTCTGGGCTATGCAAATAATTATTTCAGAACTCAATAGATGGGCTGTGTAGCAGAAACAGCTGATCTATTATTTCATTTTTTTTTGTTGAGTGAGATGCTCTAGTCCCAGTTGCTTAATTGTTTTAGTAATACAGGTGTGCAGGGTAGGCGACTTGTTCCAGTGTGATGAAATGAACTATAATTGTATATTGCATAAATAGAAGTAGTCATCTAAAGCTTGGACTTAGTTGATTTAACAGTTCTGCTTGCCCCAGCCTGTGTACTGGTTGAGCCACACAAAACAGGCTTGTGAAACTGGTCCAGACTTCAAACAAACAACTTGTGGGCTTGTAGTAGTTTTAACCAGTGAACTTACCCATGTTAGCCCAGTAGTGTTGCTGTTGGTAGAACAGAGGAAATAAGGCAAGAACTGTTTCATCTCTGGCAGTCATGGCTTAAAATATTTCAAGTGCTAGAGAGACCAAAGGAAATAAATACAGATCTTAATTTCATACTTTTGAACCTGCTGTGTAGAAAGGTTTTGTCTTTATAGCTAGCTGAACTTTCTGTTTTCTGCCTTGTGAGGGTGGTTGGGTTTGATTTTTTTTTTTTTTTTTTTAAATGCAGCAAATAGAGTAATTTGTATTCCAAATGAGGAATTTGTCTGCATTATTCACTCATAAATGCTAACGCCTTTTATTTGTCTTGGAAATCTTTTGACAAAGTTGTCTGGCTGTGAAGAGCATCAGGTTCTGCTTCTAACAAGAAAAAGGATGTACAGTTCTCTTGTCTGACACAGCAGAAGATGAGCCAAAGGATTGAACTGTGGCCTTTGGCAGTTCTGTATCTTCCCCTGAATGCAAGGCTTTTCTGTTAAAGGTTATTTTTTTTTTTTTTTGCTTCTACCATGGTTAGTTAGCATTCTAAAAGGAGACCTAAGGATGTGACTCAACCTTGCAGAAGGAAGGAAATATGAAATGTAGGCTGCTCTCCTGTTCTGAACTTACAGCAGACCTTTGCAGAGGGCTCTGTATTGTTGCTAAATAAGTGTAGAACTGCTGTACTCTGCGTGACAGGGAAAGCATGGCACTGTGAGTGTTCTGGCTTTATGGAAAAGACACTGCATTTAATGACATCTTGCATGTCAGTAAAAGTAACCTACACCCTCATTTAAATAGTTTCAATCCAAAGGAGTATCAAATCCCATTCTTCCTGTCCCATGTTTTTAGCTTGTGTGAACAAAATACTCTGTATCCTTGCTGTTGTGAGAAGGGAGTTTAAGGTGGTGGATTCAGGTTTGCTGACATTGGTGTGCAAACAGGAGAAGTGTGGATAGGAGGATGATAATACTGCTGGTTCTCCATTTTTTTAGATACTTGAATCATTTTGTCACTTAAGAGGTTGGAATATGATTATTCCTGTCATGTGTTGTTACAAAATGAATTTGTATTCCATACAAATTTAGAAGCCAAAGTGGCAATCATAAATATTGAACTTCTTGGTTTATGGTTGTCTTCTTTGTTTAAAAATAGTGTGCTAGCTGAGGAGCAGAAGATGTCTTTATTCCACTTTTTGTAAGATAGGTCATAGTCCCAGGATAGATATTTCTTCATGACATTACTGTAACTGGTTTTGTTTTCCCCTGACTCAGGGATGCACAGTGTGCTGAAGTACAGTTTTACAATAAGTAAAAAAAGCAAGAAGAAACCCAAACAAAGTCCAAAAAACCAACACAAACCACAACTGGTGGTACCTCTGAGCCAGGGGAGAGACTTGCCCAGCCATACAAGCAGTTTCTAATGGCAGCCAAGGCAAGTGGCAATTCCCAGTACTTTGGTAGTAGGAACAAAAGTTTGGGATGAGTCTGAGACCTGGTTGGTCGCTAATCCAAGACTTCTACACTGTATCCTCACTCTTGGTCTGTTGTGCCCCCAGTTTGAGCTTTAAGGTGAGTGAAAAAGGGGAGATCTTCAGGAAAGTAGAGATGGAAGGAGAACTGGTGACAGAAGATGGACTTTGTTAAAGCTGCAGCCTTGTAGGCTTATTGTTGGTTTAATGATCTGCTCAGATGCCACCTAAAAGAGTACAGTCATTCAGGGCTTTTGGAATAGATTAAAGAAACTCCATGAAGCTTCTGCAGATCAGCCTTGTTTTAGGAAAGGTTGAAGAGTCCAAATGAACCAAACAAAACCCCACCACACCATCATTGCCTTTTTCTGCTTGTTTGCAGAGATTGAGTCTGCATGGATTTCAGTAAATGGTTGACCTAGTTTCTTGGCTAGCAAACTAATATACATGTCTTCTTTCTGTAAAAACTGGTCATAGACCAAGCTAATGTGTAATTGGATATCTTAGAATGCAAATTCAGTTTACTAAACTAAATACCTTAGGCCTTGATTTTAAGGAAATTGAAAGGCAATGTGATAAAGCTATATTAAATAAATGATATAGCACAGGCTGACAGAGTGGCTGAGGAACTTTTCTTCACAGCACCGGAAGTTATCAGGCAATATCTGTAAAATAAATGAGGCTCTTTTTTCTCACTCCCCTCACACAGAACTTAAATGCACTGTGGCACTTGCTGTCACTATTGGTTGGAGAGGCTGAAGATGTTCATATCAAATGTGCAGAGGTAACTTGTAGTTCAGGCAGTCTCTGAATTACCTCTGAAGTGGTCCCATGGATATCTCCTTAAATACCTGCTGTGGACTGGGTAAACACTTGGTGTGAATCATTTTGGCTGTTTATACATTGCAAAAAACATCCATTTGCATTTAAATATATGTGAGTGTAATGGGGAATAGTCTACATTCAGTGCCAAGGTCCTTTAACGTTTAAAGAGAAAATTCAGGGCTTTTCTTTCTTTGGATTTTAGCAAGTATAGAGACAAAAGGTATTCCATGAAATGAGGATGTTCAGCTTTAAGTAATACTTGAGTTTATAACTTCTGTAAAAATAGGAGCACGTCTGTACTTATTCTTGTATCAGTGCTGAAAATCAATGTATTTAAAGTTAGTGGTAGTGCTAGTTGTGATACTAATAGTGAGATTTTTTTACACCGAAGAATAAAGAGTGAAAGAAGCCAATCACCTTTTTTTTTTTATTAAAGGCCACTAGATACAAAATCCTGTACCTTGAGAGCTGTTTCTGAAGTAGTCCTAAGTCAGGATCTCATGTCATTCCTGTGGCAGTTTTCTTTATAAAAGATGCTTAATGGTTATTCACATATCACTGTTGAGGGTGGAAGGTGATTTTCTAAAGCTGCTGATGTCAGGCTCTAATCAAACCCCCCATCACCTGCTTACTGGAATCAATCAACTTGTTTGCGTTTCTGCTCTGCAAAACCAAATTCTGTGACTGGGTCAAGCTTCAGTTGGAGTCTTTTTTGCTAGTGTGTGCAGCAGGAGAAACAGGTTAACCTGCTCAATGGAAAAGCAACAAGTTCTCCTTCTTCTGTTTGTGTGAAGCTAACAGTGCTAAAAGTTGGGGGAGAGAAGGGCAGGAAGAAAATACTTGTTGATTAACAGCTACAATAATTTTCAAACAGAGAGAGCTGCACTTACCCTGTTAGACAGTCTTGTTTAGTATGGAATTGTATAACTCTAGATAAAGGTGGTGCTGTATTTATTGTGTGGTTACATTTTCGTGCCAGTAGTGTTTTCTTCATTTTATGAGATTACTGCAAAAACTGAATTGTTGATACTGGTCTGCACTAAACGGAACTTGATGGGTTTTGCTGCTTGAAAGTGTGACTTTTCTGCTAGCAGATGTAGTTCAGTGTTTTTAGTTATAGTGATTCCTGTTTGTATTTAAAATATTGTGTAAACTGACATTTTGTAACTATTTTGGTGGCTTTGCTTTTTTCAGAAGTTAATAGCCTACATGTGGTATAGCATGCTACGTGAAAAAATGAAGAGTAAAGGTGTAGCAAGAACCTATATAATATAACATAACACAACCAACTTCCCACTATACCACAGCTTCCCGCCCAGCCCCTCGAGCTCCACCTTATCACTGCAGTGGGTTTAATTCTCCCACCCTAGTGCTGACTGAGGGAGCCTTGTGCTTCCTGGGTGGGTTTGGGGAGGTGTTTTATGCTTCCCCCCCCACTTCTCCAGCCTGCCATGCTGGGTCAGTGACAAGGCTGTCTCTGCATCCCATCACAGCTCCTGGTATTGAATTGCTTGAGACTCAGGTCAGTGTTGGAGGTCTCAGGGATGCTGTAGTCAGCAGTGAGCAGCCAGTTCTGTAGTGGGAGATGCCTCTGCCAGTGCCAGTCCTGTGGGGATGTTTCTTGGACCATCCTGGCTGACCAAGAAGCAATCCAGTACATCTCTGAGCAGTGGAAGGTTTCCTGCTGGGTTCCCAGCAGCTTGGATGTGGTGGGCAGCACAGTGTCCGAGGATGTTGCTGCCCAGAGCAGCATGAGGTTCAACAATGACAAGTGCAAGGTCTGCAACCTGTGTCCAGACAAGTGCTGGTATCAATGCAGGTTGGGGGATGAAGGGGTTCAGAGCAGCCCTGAGGTGGAAGACCTGAGGGCTGCATCCCCCACAGCGGGCCCAGCAGATCAGAGGAGGTGTTTCTGCCCCGTTCCTCTGCTCTCATGAGACCTCATCTGGAACACTGTGTCCAGCTCAGGAGTCCTCAGCACAGGAGAGACCTGGAGCTGTTGGAGTGAGTCCAGAAGAGGCCCACACAAACAATCAGAGGGATGAAGCACCTTTCCTATAAAGGCAGGTGGAAAGAGCTGGGGTGGTGCAGCCTGGAGAAGAGAAGGCTCTGGGGAGACCTCAGAGCACCTTCCAGTACCCAAAGAGAACTTGTAAGGCAGATGGGGCCAGACTTTTGACTTGGGCCTGTTGCACTAGCACAAGAGGCTTTAAACTAAGAGAGGCCAGATTTAGACTCGATATAAAGAAGTGTTTTGCAATGAGAATAATGGAACACCAGCACAGTTTGCCCAAGAGAGGTGGTAGATGCTCCATCCCTGGAAGCATTCAGGGCCAGGTCTGAGCAAGCTCACTGAGTTGAAGATGTCCCTGCCCATGGAAGAGTGTTGAACTAGATGACCTTTAAAAGTCTGTTCTAATCCAAACCATTCTGATTCTGTGCTTCTTGGCAGGAAATGATGCATTGGGCAAATCTGTTTTGAGATGTTTCTCTGATCTGCTGATTTGTGTTGACTTTGCATTATGTATTCATGGTCTGAGTTGCTTGTTTCCATCTTGTTCTGTTGAGTAGTTAGGAAGCAGAAAAATAATTCAAGTTAATTTTTGGACTTGTGAATGTTTTGATCTGTTGTGTAGTTTTTGCCCTCCTTTACTATTAGGAAAGAAGCAACAGTTGCACAAACACGTAATTGAATGTTCTCAACCAGGAGAATTGAAATGAACTTTTTTGCAGCTAAAAATGATGAACAGTTTGGCCTAATCTGAAGTCCATCAGAGGCAGTCAATAACATGTTGTCAGGAAAAGCTAAACTCATACTGATCATGTTTTATATATTCTCTGTTCTGCTAGGGAAAGTACCATGGGAAACTGCAGGCATATGTAATGCTGGCAGTTAGTGGAATATCCTAAAGATCCTTTTGTTGATTTGCATTTCATGTAAAACATAAGTCCTAGCAAGAAGTTAAACAGGACATCCTTCCAGGATCAGATTTCTTTCAAACCAAGGCTGTACTTCTGATCCTTTCAGAAATCTGTTCCAAATATGATGTTTCTGTACTGTAGCCATTATTTAAGACCTTGGTTTACTAACCTGTTGTCTCAGAGCAAATTTGAGTTAAGTATTGGTCTCCAGATAGTGCTGACAGACTGTTCTGTTTAAACAAAATTGGGATTCACAGTCTTTGTAGTTGTGTTGTGTTCACAAGAAACACAAACTCTCAACTTAAAGTAAAACCAACATAAATTGTGCATGTAACTGAAACAATAATTTGGCAGTATTTGTAAGTGACTTTTTTTTCAATTACAAAGATTTTGATTGCTGAGTAGCAGCTTTTTGTGCAGGTGTGTAAAGATGAGCAGGAGATGACTGTCCCAACTGCACAACAGCACATTTTGCTGGCTAATGTTAAACTAACTGGCATGGTCCTATGAAAGGTGTCTGGGGAAAGGAAAAAAAAAAAATCACATATCAGAAAATTCTTTTTGTTATTGTCTGTGTTGTACAAGGACAAAATACTTTTTTTTTTTTTTTTTAAATCTCCGTATTTATTAAGCTCCATTTGGTTGGGCCTGACCTTAGTTAGCTACCTGTAAAATTATCTCACAAGAATGGACAGTAGTTTTCTTCCCATGATACTTGAAGTGACGTTAAGTAAAAGGAGTAGACTCAGCTGTGACGAAGATAGGGTGGAAGGTTAGAAAAAAAGAAACCAAACCAAAACTCAACTGATAATAAAACTCTGGAGTGTAAGTTCTGAAGATGAGACAATCTCACTATGTAAGTGTTCATGGTGGCAGAACTGAGTTTTCTGGGGAACTTCTGAGCACTTAATGATCTCTGTGGTGTTACAGTTTTTAAAGAGTAAAGCCAGTGGGAGAGAAATCTTGATTTATGCTTAGGAGTTGGGAGGAATTGTGTTGAATAAACATGAAAAATAAAACTGAATTCTGTTTGAGGATGTAACAGTAACATGTTGACTGACTGTAATACTTTTTGTGTCAAGGGCTGTGCTTGAGATGGGACTTTGGCTAAAGCCACATTCATTGGTGTGAATGGCAATGCCTTTGGAATTAAAGGTGGTTGATGGAAGTTGCTGTTTTAACTCTAATCTGTAAACAAGAAAGTTGAGATTTGTTTTTAATGGTTAGATGGTGGAAAGGTGTAAGTATATACAGATATTTAATCCTGCAAGTACATGACAGGCAGAACTCCTCTGTTGTAACACAGACATTGATGGAATTTTGACTTTGGTGAAAAGGCAGGCTGCTAGATAACCCATAACTACAGCTGCTTTTTTGGAACCAGTTTCATCATTTACAGCATGGCTTTAACTGTGTTCCTGGCATCACAGCCTTCCCCCCTCCTGATTTTTATAATGCTGTTTTTTTTAATTTCCTGCTTTCTCAGAGCTAACCTTTCTGTGCTGTACAGCAATAAAAGATGTGTCTTCCTGTCTCCCCTGGGAGATAATGGGGGCAGGTGATAAAGTGGTTAATATTGCCTCCTACCACTACCTCTGTCCAGTAGCTCCTTCTAAGCTTAAATAAATTTGTAGTGGTTCTGTTCACAGTTTATAGTCCATTATGTTCATTTTAAATTTCAGGGGTTTTAAGTCTCAAAACCTTGTATCTCAAGGCTTTTCCTCTGACGGTATCAGGCTTGTAAAGAAGTAGCAATAATTCTTACTAATCTAATTTCAATAAACAGTTGTCGCTGACAAGTTACTTGTGGGGACCTGAATGGGTTATGTCTGTAACTGTCCTAGGAAATACCACCATCCTTCCTGCTTTTAGATGTTTTTCAAGGAGAGAAAAAGCTGGTAATTCAAGCCAGTTAATCTTATTTTTGATGAGAGAAGAAATGGGAATTTTCAAGTCTGATGACAGAACAGATCTTTAAGGTAGGAGCCAATTACTGTCTTGCAGGTACCTTTTATAAGATATCCTACTGTCAAAGTTGTGAAGGCAAATGCTTTAAATAAGTTTACAGATAAATTTAATCCTGTGATCTTTGTCACAAGCAATCTTCACTGTCAGTGTGATTCAGTAGTACCATGAGATTGATTGCCCTGATGCCTGCCTTTGAATTCTATACAGTTGTGCCAGTTTAATATTATTTTTGTATGTATGTTAGAATATAGTGGGAGGCTCTGTTCACCTACAAGGAGGTATAGAATTTACCCTTTTTCTTTACCTGTTCATATATGTACAACAAAATATCCTTCTTAGTTTGTGTGTTATCTCCTCACTGAAAGCATCCAGGAATGGCATTCTTTGATTTTTATCTCCTTTCTGACATGGAAAGGAACAAACTGCCAAGACTTCTCTGCCAGTTAAGAATAGTCTTCTGCATTTCTTTGTGATTATAGCTGTCTAGAGACAGTGTAAATTAAAGAATCTTTTAAAACTCGAAGTACATTAATCTAGGCTGACTGAACAGATATTGGGACTTGCTTAACTTCCCCTTTTAGTCAAGTAACAGTGGTAGGCTAAAAGTCTGCCTAGTCTTAACTGTGATACAGTACAGCTGTAAAAATTAATGTTTGGAGTAGCTCTGAGTTAAGAGGTTTATAAGAGCAAGGCTGGTAACTGCAGATAATTCTTCATTTTCCCCTCAGGTAGAGTGCAAAGTTTATTAATATTTGAATAATTTGCCCAGGGACTTGCTTCCATATACAGAGATTTCTCCCACACTCATACTATTTGGCCTAGTCTCTTCTCAAAGAGTTGTAGGACTTTTTTTTTCTTTTTTTGTCTTTCCTAACTAAGCTGTGGATGTGGAGTTGCTTGCTCTTTGCCTTCAGAAAGCGGGGGGGGGGGGGGAAATTGCACGTGGGCAGGTCTTGGTTTTTCTAACTTTAAAAGAGTGTCCATTTTAGCCTCTGAGTATCTATTCTATAAATAGAGAAAAGTAGACTTGGTTAGAATTTTTGAAAGTGGAAACAGTCTTGAGGGTCAGTCGTTTCAGAAGTGCTCATTTTCTATTAAAATATCCAGTTAGGCATTTTTAAAGAGTAAACAGGCCAAAAGTAAGTTTTTTATTCTTCAGAGCTGCACACTAAGGAGAAGTCTGAAAGCTATGAATTTACATGTTGAGAATGGTGTTTATGGTGTTGACTTTAAACTGTGTTGCAACACTTGAGTGCTTTACTGATCTGAGTGTGCCTGATAACTCTGCTTGCACACCAAAGAAGCCGGGTGAGGGGGCATGCAGCTTGGCAGCAGATTTAAAGTCATGAACATTGGCACAGATAATATAACATAAAAAAATCAAGCTTTCAAAAGATTTCATAGTTAAGAAAACTTATGTGGAGCTCTGATTTCTGATGAAATGTAGCAATAAATTCAGGTGAAAACACTAAACTGTTATGTTATTCTCTGCAGAGCATCTTTCTGAGTGCTAACTTGTGAAGGGTGCTGATGTGGCTGAGTGTAATTTACAGCATTTTTTGTGCAGAACACATGATGTTTTGCCTCACTTTTTTTTTTCATGGTAAATATCTAAAGGGGTGTGAAACGTGTAGTGCATATTTAAGCATTTTATTCACTCGCTGGGACACACAATGGAACTTTGACAGTCATAGAATTGAAATAACCTGAAATATTAATTTGATTTAAACCAGGAATCCTAGAGCTGTCCTTCTTTTGAGAGTGTGAGACAGCAGCTTTGTGGGAGCCCAGATTACAGTGACTATAGTGAAAAGCATTCAGAAGAGTAGAATGGATCAGGCATAGCCATCAGTGGGCTGGTTTCTGTCTACATCTCTTTTTCTGCCTCTCTCCCTCATCCCTTTTTTTGTCCCTATCTGATCTTAAGTATACTTCTTTTCACCTTGTGTCTTTTGAATTTCCATGTCACTCTGTGTGTGATGTAATTCTACTTGAGTTTGTGGACTGGGGAATGATCCCATTTGCCATTCCCCTGCTCTTGCAGATGGATGTCTTAGAGGAAGTAAAGTAAATGTTCTGCCTATGGCCTTATTATGCCAAAAACTAGGAAGGGCTGCAGTTGGAAGGAGGTTGAGAATCACTGCCTTTAAGCAGTAGCTTTTATTGTCTAGTAGAAAAGTTATAGCTCTGTTTTCTGAAATAAATCTGTTTCAGTGGCTTGGCACTACCCCAGTGTACCTTTTTGGAAAGTGATCCTTGACATAAGTGAATGCTGAAGCTGCTCTTTCCCATTCCAGGCAGAGAGTGCTCAGTGGAAGAAATTAAAAGTCTGTAAAATACTGTTTGATAATTTTTTATGATAGTCAAAACTTTGGTAGTGTGTACAGGAGTTTGAGGTAAGGAAGACATTCTTTCCTCAGAGTTTAATTTCCTACCATGAGTTGTTGCTCTTGTGCTGCCGTGTATGTGCACAAAGGCAGCACATGGGGCTCCAGGAGCTGCCTCAAATATGGGGTTTCTCAGTGAATTAGTTGTTATTATTGTTGTATTCTGGTATTAACAGGATGTGATACCTTTTAGGCAAGGTCTGTGTGACTGAAGTTACAGGTTTTGAATCCCCTTTTGTGCTGTGTTTTATTTGCAGGTTTCAAAGTAGGCAAAGGAAGTGCAGCTACTCATGCCCTTTGCTATCTTTTAGGAATGTGACACAGAACCAGTGTTAGAGATGCTGCCTTTCTGAGCTACTCATTTCCTTGCCTGGTTCTTGAGAATTTTTTTCATGGTCTCATGAACTGCTGAAGGACTTCTCTATTTAGTCATAAGCGTGGTGTTCATGATCATGGAGGATATTCTGGCTGACCAGCAAAACAAAAAGCTGGTTTTACTTTTTCAAGGGTGGTTTATTCTCCACTAGTTACATAGACTTGTTACAGATTGCTGTTGTATGAGAGAGGATGGAATTTGGGAATGCTGTTAATGGTCTTAGTACAAATTTCTTTTGCTCTAAGTCTTCTTCCATGGGAGCAGCTTTTTCTATAAAATTGACTTAAATACACCTGCTAAAATGCAAATTGTACTTCTACACTAATTTTTAATCTTAGAAAATTGTCCCAGTGTTTTCAGCACTGTTTTTTAGTAAGTGTATTCTAACTACAGGACGTGTTATGACACTCCTGTCTTGTATTCCAGCAGTAGTCAATGTTGAAGTTGGTTGATCTGGACGAAACTTTATTTTTTCCCCTCAAGCACATTGTTTGACATGTGTATATTTTCTTTTTTTTTTTTTTAAATTACTTTCATTTGTTATCTCTATGAAAGGATAATTTGATCAGCAGTTTGGAACACTTGAATGATTTTATAATTCAAAGAATGATTTTATAATTCAAAATAGTCTTAATGAGAGATTTTTTAATTTATGGCATGCATATTGAGCTGAAGTTACTGTTTATGTCCAGGATTAGACTAGACTGTCTCAAATGATTAGTTAACTTCTTACTGTCTGTTGGGCCTTAACTTAAAGGCTTAAGAAGCTCAAGTTTTCAGCAGTAAAATAGTAACTTCCATTATTTTTCAGGCTGATGGATGAGAGTTGCTGGATAGGAATGCAGTATCTGGTTTTTGGAGCCTGTACTGCTTCAGCAACTTCTGTCTGTAATGTGATGCAGTGCAGAGATTTTGGAGGTATTCTGCATGTGTGCTTCACCCAGAGTATTCTCCCTGACTGCGAGGAGAGTCCCTAAACAGCCTCTTCTGTGCTTATGCCTTTATCCATTGCTGCCCTTACCAACTCTTGCTGTAGCAGAATGCAAAGACAACACACCTGGCTAAAGTCCTTCTCTTCTTAGTGTTGAATGTTTGGCCTCATCACTAAGAAAGATAAGGAACTGAGGTGTGGCAGTGTTAATTACCTGGAAGCAAATAGGAAGTTGTAGTAAAAACAGGGATCAAATGCATGTTTCTCTAGTTACTGCAGCACTGGACTGAGTTTCAGTAGTTGAATGACTCCTAATAAAACATGTTTATAAGATAGAAGCAAGGTTAGTAATAGAATATGGGACTCCTGTAGTTTCTCTGCAGTGATACATTAACTGAAAGTACATCCAGGTGAAACCTTCTCATATTTTCAGATCTGGAAGATCTTAGTCATGGCTGGTGGCTTTCTTTTTAATACTATTTTTGCTGATACTTGTATTTTTAAGAAAATAACAATTTCCATGAAAATATGAGATGGAGGCCCAGAAGACCAACATCCATTTCTAGATTTGAGTGATAAGATAATGAGTAAGTTTATATTTGTCATTTTACTAATCTTAAAAGTGAGATTAACTTTTATGGAAAGACAAAAAAAGCTACTGGAAGCCTCTTGATCAGCTAAAGGGGTTTTGCATTGCTTTTTATGAAGTCAGCCCTCCCTTTGTTAGTGAGCTTTCTGTGGTGCTTACAACAATACTGTAAGGCAAGAGAAATTTTCTAGTTCAGCCACAGTGACAAGCATATCTTTATTAACAAGATTTATTGTTATGTAAGTCTTCTTACTTCCTCTGTCTTGTTTTTGTCACATTCCAGTATTCAGAGATTGCTGGAAAATGTCTGTTGTTGGAAAGTTCCTGTTATAGGAGATTTCTGCTGTAAGAACACCCATAAATCATCCAGTTCTTTGTCAGTGTCTTTGCCACATGAGATGTCCCTGATAAATTGTGTAAGTTCATGAATGGCAATACAGATAATTCCATAGTAGGTAATGTTTGTTCTAGCCCATGCTGGGAATGGTGACCCTCCAACTAAACCTTGTGAAAGTTAACTGCCTTCAATTTGAGACTCCTTCCAAGAGAGATATGGAAGCTTTCTGTAGTTGCACTGAGTGAGGCCAGCAAGGCCTGTTAGAGCAGATGATTTAACTTCCCTGAGTGCTCTTGTGTGTGTGTGTAGCCTTCTTCTGTCAGCAGCCAGACACGTATGTGGTATGCAATTATTCTGTGCATCTGTACTAAATCCAACACACCCTCTAGGCACTGAGTCATGGTCCTTGAACAGATGAGTACTACAGCACCACGTGATGGATCCAGCTCCTTCCTAGAAGTTATGCATCGATGGTGAATGTGCACACACCTTCGTTTGTACCTCTCGCCAAGCTGGAGCTTGCTGCTGGGCTTCTCTTACACAATTCCTGTCACACTGTTACCGTCTTTCTGAGGAGCTTGGGAGCCTCTGCCTTTCATTTGGTTGAACATTAACCTCATATGTGGCACTGCCCATGCTCTGGTTACACGGTGTGGTAATGGGCCCTGTGGGTTTCTCATGGAGGAACAGCCTAAAGCATGCTCTGCCTGCAGAGCAACTCTCTTATCACATGGTTTGATGGAGTCCCTGATCTAAATTTGGCATTTGCACAAGCCAGGCACCTTAATTTCAAGTCTAGTTACACATACTAGTACAATTTATCCCTGGTTTCCAATGATACTCTTGAAGCTGATGGTCCTAGAACATTTTCAGGATGCTTGAAGTGCTTGAACTGATGATAATCTTGTTGAATGCGCTGGCATCCACCTGCAAATTAGTGGTAGTTGGATGAAGGGAATTGCATGTCTGTTGTTGGAGTTTTACTTAAATACAGCAACTTCCTGTCTACCAGAATTATGCTGGCCATGATCCTACAATTTTGTGTAGAACAGTTCTTTTTCTTCATCTGTGTATTTAACTTGAGTTTTCTGGCTGCATTTCTTCATGAAAAGGGGTTTTTCAGAATCTCTTATTCTGAAGTAAGTCTTTCTAGCCTTAGAATAGCAAAACACCTTTGTAGTGTGACCGGTCTCTAAAGCAAAAGTTTTTTGGGTATTTTTTTGTTTTTCAATTTGACTTGTGTTCCAGGGTAGTTTGATTTCAAAAGCATGAACTAACTCCCTTGCTGCAGTCTCTAGAACATGCGTGTGAATATTTGAACATTAGAGTTTGGTTTTTTTGCTTAAGCAGAAAAATGTAAGACTTGTTCTTAAATGCTTCCTTTGTTACTCCAAATGCAGGGTAATACAGAAAAATTGTTGTGCTCCTGTTTTGACTGAGGTTGTAACTTGCACATTAAATGTAGGAAAATGCCTCTGGAGATGATGGCATCTACAAGTACCCTTTGAACAAAGATCTTGTGCTTTCTCAGTACAGACTTAAATGAGAGGATGTGGGAGTGCACAAATGGCTTAAAATTCATCAGATTTCCTGTGCAGAAATAGGAGTCCAGTTGCCTTTAATGTCTCCGGTAATGAGAAGTGGATATAAAAGCTGAGAGAATCGGCAGACAACCTTCTGAGGGTGAGACTTTCTACTCAAGGTCTCACACATCTTTGCAGTATTTTTTT
>JACBWW010001178.1:0-15311 GCA_020086605.1 Lanius collurio
GAGCTGCTCCATTATAAGCTGCAGAATACCCTGATTTTAAAAGTCTTTTCCAACCTAAATGATTGTGTGACTCCACGAAACACATTTAAAATAAAACTATGGAGTATTCTGAAGCAAAATCCTGCTTCAATTATCCTCCAAAATGTGTTAGAAATGCCAGTGGAAAGCCTCCTTTCTGCCCAAATCACCAGATCCCCTTCCAACTACCCCAAGTTTCAGCTACTTTATACTCCCAGCTCTCTTTCCTCCTCATAACAGTTACCAAATTGTGCTTCAGGTTCATTTTAGACGGAAACAATTAGATTTACAATTAACATTCCAAAGTATTTCTTGTGTAACATTTTCCCACTGCTAATCATTTACCCAATGGCAAGGCACAGGATTCCACACAGGGTGAGTGTGCAAGGACAAACAGCCAGGGGCTCTCAAAATGCACCATCAAAGTGAAAAGGGCCATGTTTTACAGGGAGAACAACAATTGTCCAACGGCCTTTCACACTGGCCTTTAATTTCCAAATCTTGCATTTCCAAACAAAATTGGTTGACCTCTAATAGTTTCCTTTTGATATCTTCTTCCCTTGATGTCTGTGTGGATTATCTGCAAAAAACAAGTTCCTGTTTTCCTTACTCAAAAAGTATTTGACTGCACAGCATCTCCCCAGAACAGACAGCAGGAGACTGACACTTACAGAAGAAAAAACACAAACCCCAAGACAACAAGCAAAGAAGAAAATAAATATAATCTCGCACACCATTACTGAGCACTGCCATTTGATTAAAATAATTATTTATGCTCAATTGCAGTGTAATTCTTCCCTCACTTCTCCTGCATTTCATGAAGTTTTCTTAGCAGGTTTAATCAAATTTTCCTGAATCTTGTTGGATATTTAAATAATGACATGCCCACTTAATTTGCACAAAAGAAAAAGCCTAGATTAAGGTTTGCTTTGATTCACTGGTTAAGCATTAAGTAATTAGATTTGCCTTGTTGTTAAGGAGAGGATAAACACGTTGCTCAGTTATGATCTAAACCCAAAGCTGCACCCTGCATGTTTTACCCTCCAAAAAGTTTCCTCCCAGTGGACAGAGATAACCTAAATGAAACAAGGGCCTGGAGTGCCAGGACACAGGGATGGATGGGCTATTGGGAAGGAATTCTAAAGAGATAAATAAGTCAAATTAACATGTTGTGCTCCTCTTCCATAAATCTTCACCAGAGAGCTCAGAAATCATCATCCCTGACTCTAAACGAGTTACCATAACTAAAAAAATGGAACTTGGCTCCAAAATGATCTTTTTTCCATCCTGTTCTTAGTACATACTACCACACAGAAAGAAAAAAAAATAAAGCTGGCATCACCTCCTCAATTGTGTACACAGAGACAGCTGGAAAAAAGGAATTTATACACTGCAGGATCGAGTAAGGAACGGTGACACAGCCTAGAATTGAGAATACACCCATCACCCTGTACAATAAAAAAGAAAATTTGATGCTGATGATAAGTTAATACCCACCAGATTGTTCACAAAATACAGCGTCCAGAGATACCTTGTTACAGCATTTAATATTGAAAAAAAGCCACAGAAAATAAATCTAAAAGCCTCATATCTCTATCCTGTGAATGTACTCCCAGGGCAGAGCTGTAGAGAACAGCTGTACAGGGTTTGAGCTCGGGAAGGTTTCCACACTCACCCTGCTCTACACTTCCTGAAAATGTTTATTTAAGTTGCTATTTTCCATTACTGTTGTGACTCCTGTTACTTGAAACACCACAGAAACAGCCACAAAGTGTCAGTACAAAGCCAGAAAAACAACAAGACAAAGCCCAGAAAGAACAAAGCCTATTTTGAAATTTGAAGACACCTGTACAAATACTTTTTTTTTAAGAAAAATAACCCAAAACTTGTTCAAGTGAAAAATAACCTCTCCAAAAACATATAAATTCAAGTGAAACAGTCGAGATAAAAACAAGGAAGTTCAAATGCACTTACACTGGATAATAAAAGAATTGGTTTGTTTGCTATCTACAGTGATTTTTCCTAAGAAAACAGTCACCAGAGACAAATATTTAATATTACTCAAAAGCAACAGTCCCTGTTTAAAGCTCTCTGTAAGACCAACAACTCTGTCGAGCAGGCAGTGTTTATAACAAAAACGTGCTTTTTATATCAGACAGTTTGTGCTAACTCGGCAACATTTCCAGCTCAGTACACTCTGTACCGGCGGGGCTTGCCAGAAACTCCCATCTCCACCAGCATTTTCCTATTTGTTAACTGCTTCTCCCAAAAGAAAGGAACTAATCACAATGTTTCGAAATCCTCTTCCCAGCCATTTAACAAGGAATTCATTTGCCTAACAAATACACAAGGCAATACTAATGTAAATAGAATAATAGCAAAATAATTCCAGCTATGTAAATCAGAGAATCCGGTGGTGTGGTTTTAAACCAGAACAACACGAAGCCAGGCACTATCGAGTTTCCTACAAGGCTAAATCAGAGAGGAATCCAAGAGGCACTACAGGCTTCTTATCTTTCCCCAACTCTATCCCAGATAACAGCCAAAAAAGCCCCTTTACATTTTGATTCTGCAGTGGTGGCCGGTTTTTATTTCATAAATATGGATGAAATGTTAAAATATTTATTAACTCGGAGAGAGGAGGGTGGTTGATGTTCCAGCTCAGTGGAAGGGCCGGCAGCACAGGCACCCCCTCCCACAACGGCTGCTGCTCAGAGTAGAAAATCCAGGGAATCACGGAGGAAATGTGCATCTACAGTGAAAACCTCCCCACCTGCAGTGGCTGGGTGTCCTCAGACCCCACAGGTGTGCCAAAGCACAGGGACTCTGGGCACTCAGGGTGGTTCACAGCCCTCTGGCAGTGCAGGGAGGAGAGGGCAGCCCCACGTGCAGAACACGTTTGCTGTGCCCGCAGCCCTCGCACACCCAAAGCAGGCCCTGGGACACGAGTACCTGTGGGCACAACAACCGGGGGTTCCGCAGGGCCTGATGCCACCTGGTGTAGTGCAGGGCCTGATGCCACCTGGTGTAGTGCGGGCAATCCTTACAACAACACATAACACAGCGATGGACTTGGAAGGACACATGAAGCAGTATTTTTGTTGATGTTCAGGGATGATTTTATTTCTCCAGCCGCACGGATGGAGTTCCCAGGGAGACTGTCCTGGCACCCTGCTCTGTCCTCTGGCCCCCAGGCACCCAAACCACGCACTCAGGAGTGGGTGTGGGGCACACAGGACATGGGGACAGGGACAGACCCATACCCTGCAGGGTCCCTCCCCCGGGGATTTCAGGGGAGAGGCACCTCCACAGCCCCCCTGCAATGCACCCGCTGTGGCTGAGTGACAAACCCACTCAGACATCTCACTGGTACTGAGGAACAGTAAATGCTGGGCAAGCACCAATTCTCACCGCTCTGCCACTTCTGGTATGCACAAAATGGAGGGGTTTGGCAGCAATGAAACACTGACCTCTGAAAAACTCAATCCACTTCCCCAAAAATCTGATAATGTGATTTCAGGTTATGATTGCTGTGCCTGCCACTTCCTTTGTGTCTCACCCTCTTGGACACTGCACAGCACAGTTGATTCTCTGCAAAGCTCCCTTTAACTAAACTATCATTACATAAACAGCCCCATTTTCACAGCACATATGGTTTTGAAAACTCCCTTTATCCACTGGGCAGCTGCGACGCTGAACAGAAGCCACGGACAGAGTTATGGTACGTGGCAGAAAGTTCTGTGAATCCCAAGTTTCTGTGTGGTTTTATTTGGTTGCAAAATGTCATATTTTTGACATATGATGGGGATTTACATCTGCAAATGCTCAACATGTCACAGTGACAGAGTGGGGCCATGCTGACTGTGTGTTTTGTTAACATTGACAACAACCACAGCCAATAAAACTCTGGGAGTCTTTGTACTCCAAATGCACTCCGTATTCTTTTCTAATATATTTGTACAAAATATCTTAGCTTCTTCCATTTTCCTCAAGCACTGTATATTCAAAGGCTTTAAAAAGTTACAGTTCATGGGATTTCAGGGTTGTATTTTCTTTTGTTCTTTTTCCTTTTCATTTATTTACTTATAATCTCATCCCAGATGTGGCATCAAATGCACACAGCGGGATATCCTTAAGCATTACTTTGTAGAGTTCTTTGTGTCACCATCCAACATTCTTAATCACGTGAGGATTAGCAGGAAGACTTAGCTGGGAGTAGTGTGAGGAGCGAGAGGGGAAAATGGGTATCTGCTGGTTTTAAATATTTCCACACCAGCCCTCTCTCCTTTTCCCAACTTCCCCAGCTCCCAGAACACCAAGACAAGGTGGAGCAACAACCAGCCTTCCCTTCCATTCACCATTTGCATGGCCTACTTATTCAGCACAGCACTTAAAAGCAATCCTGGACCAGGACTCCCTCCTCCTCCTCCATCCCACATCCTGGACACACATCCTGGGTCACTTCACAGCTCAGAGCGGGCGGCCGGGGGGAAATGCTGAACACAAAAGCTTTGGCTGAGGCAGCTCCCAGTTCCCGGTTCCAGTTGGATCTGCAGCTCCAAAGCAAGAGCAGCCACTGGTGTGGTTTGAAAGCCACTGCAAACAGCCAGGTGGGGGAGGGTATAATGACCTGAGAGCTCAGCATCCCTACAGAACCTGTCCGCTGCACAAGGGCACCAGGACACCAACAACTCCATGTGTAGGACAGGCAAACAAGGGGGCCTGGACTGATTATTGCCCCTCACCAGCACTGAGAAGTTGTGCATTTCCATCACAGGTCACTGTTCTTAAACCAAGACCACTTAACATGGACAAAATAACCACAGAAAGCCTCTGACAAACTCTACAGGTGACAAGAGAAATAAACTTTAGGATGCAGTAATTCATTCCTCATCCTAACAGGTTAATTTAAATGGCTACCTGGGATTAATGGCCACAAGCCCAAAAATTCAGAAACTGCATCGTTAAGTGTAATAGGGAAACTCCAGAAAAGAAGTGGATCTGCTGACAACACAACTTCAAGCCAGAAGAGGAATGACAAATTTTGCCTCTGACACATATGGACTAACAGGAAAACAAATTAACAGCAGCTTGTTCTCACATGAAATTATGAGACAGCACAATAGTGAAAAAGTCATCTTATATGCAGAGCTCTTAGAACGGAATTCATAGAGGACTATTGTATAGTTACTGCTGGTTATAATTTTGAATACATTAAAACCTCTACTTCCCCAGACCAATATTTAAAATAAACAAGAAGCAGTGAGCAGGCACAGCCACTTCATTAAAGTGATTACATAAACCCTCGAACCACGACTTAATTTGAATTAATAGTAAAGATAAAATTGAATGCATAAACACGCCATGCAGAAAGAATGAAGTTCTAAAAGGAATTAAGTGGGTTGATGATATTACATAGCAAACACCTGATGAATTCATTAAACACAAAGGGTTGCAGATGCCAGGATACACGGTGAGCAGTTCCTACTTGAAAAATCAGATGGATGTCAAACTTACAAAAAACTAGTGATTCTTAACAGCTGCAGGACACAGGCAGAGGGTTTGCAAAGCAGCAGCAAAATCTGTATTTGAATCTACGAGTGGTATGTCCAAAGTATCAACACCAGACATGGTTAGTCCCAATGAAGTTACTTCAGTGCTGGGGAGAACAGCTTCTATTTCTGCTTGGAAGTGCCAGGGATTGCTCCCTTAAAACTGCCCTGTGGCTGAGATCCACTTTCCCCCAGGCACATTCCCAAGGGGAGACCCTCAGCCCATCAGTTACATAAACTACTCTCTGGTCTTACTCACCTTAGTAGGGCAGCTGTATATAAGCACCAAGACGTAAAATCTGCAGAGCCATCAAAGCACTTTTGCTGGAACACAAGAGCCGACAATTTATAGGCTCTTCAGTTGTGCCTGCTTTTATCAGGCTGGTTAGTTGAAAGAAAATGCACACATAATTACTTAATCCCATTAAAACAAAGACAAATGACAGGCCAGAACTCCCGAGCTCAGCAGTTTGAGCACTGGAAGATTCTGAACTCGCTCAGAAATGAATCACGGAGACTCCTCCATGGGCAGCTACTTCCACAGCCCCTCTTATTCTGGCTACATCAGCACCACAGCTCTGACACCCTGCTATGTCAGCCAGCTCCAGAAAATGGCATCTTGCACAAGGAACAGCTTCCAGATTTCCCAATGCACCAGAAATCCAAGATCTCCACTTTTTCAGTGTACCTGTCAATGAAAGCAAGTAAATTCACTAGAAACTAATAAAAAAACTCAATTACTTCTCCCAACATTTCAGGAACACAAGCAGGAATCCTAAGGAGGCAGCAAGTGGCAATATGGGGTTGGTATTCAATTTTAACATTTTGAGTTTCAGAAACTTACAGAAACTCCTGTTCAATGCATTAATGACAAAAAGTAAACTGTAGTCAATACCTGAAGAGGGAAAATAAAGCAAATTAACATTTCCCTAGGGGATTTATAACACAGGTTTGCTGGCATGTTTACTACTCAGGAATAAATAAATAAATGTGTGAAATAATTGCAAAAACTCACTGAAAAACTGAAAACTGAACTTAGGTAAATTCACATTAAACTCAAAAGTCACTTCTTCAGACAGTAATGATTCTTTTTCTAAATACAAATATATATTTAGTCTACCCTTAAGCACCAGGATCTTTTGTCTCTGCTGCTCCCACACAATAACCTGAGCCCTTGAATGTGAGCAGTGTCTCACCCCCAGGCTCAGCCATCCTACAGCAGCTGTCTGGGGCAGGACAAGCAAACAGTGCTGAGTGAAATGTTTGCTCACCAATTACCCTTTGTGGGCTCACTGAGAAGCTCCCAGGACAAGGCCAGGCAGGAACCCCTATCCCAAAAGGGGAGGGATTAGGAATTTCAGTACCAGAGTGCATTTCTTTGGAGATTAAGCAGTAACAGTCTTGGCAGGCAAAACATTTTTCTTCACACTTTCCAGGCCTTAACTGTGGTTTACAGCAATAGAAATTGTAATAAAATAATGCTTCCTCCAGTCTGGTTTAGTTTAGGAAAAAGGCAGAGAGGGACTGAGCTGTAATTCCACATCCAGCTGGGACAGGGGATACCTGTCTGGAAGTTTGGCACTTCAAGGACAGCTTCTCCAGGTACAAAGGCTCTCAGGAGAGGTCTCTCACACCCACTGCTGTTTATTCCTCTCATCTCCTGATCACACTACTTCCCAAACAATGGGAACAAATGAGTGGGAACTCCTCCATTTGGACTGCAAAACCCTTCTGGGGATAAATTCCATGGGTTTGTGCAGAGGACCAGAGGGCCTTACTGAAGCTGGAAGCACCAACACCAGCAGAGAAGCAGCAGCAACAGTGGTGACACTTCTTCCAGACAGCTTTTGTGAAGTATTTGTTTTAGTATGGTGCAGCAATGGCAATCTCACTTTGCTTTGTACAGAAAATCCAACTTAGACTCCCAGCTCAGGGCTGTTTGGGATAGTGAGAGAATCCTTAAGTTACTTGTAAGGTATTCAAACCATGTTAGTACAAAATAAAAATAAAATGTTATCTTTCAATAGGGCAATCACACATTAAAGAAAACCTATAAGGCTTTTGACAGGAACACAGATTCCTCTTGACCAGCAGCCCCTTAAAGTGGCAGAATTCTCAGGAACATCTCTGGAAAGGGCAGGATTGTCAGTTAAGCCCTTCCCCATCCTATCCCAGCACAGCCCAGCATCACCTCCAGCCCTCGATCAGAGCAGGACATCCCTCAAATACAGAAGCCAAAGTGGCTTTACAGTCCCACTGCTCATTAGCCCCAGGAATCACATCCAGAGACAGGGGAGACAAACCCCACACGCTTCCCACCCACCTGCCTTACAGAAGACTGCAGGGAATTTTGTTGACAAATGTAGCAAGTTTGCATAGAATCAACTTTCTCAAACTCCAAAGGAACAAGAGATTTTCCTTCCAGCTCCCCAGAACCACAAACCCATCAGACTCCACGCCCTGCTGTTCCCCTGTGGACACAGTAACACTGTCCATACTCTCCATCTCTTTAGAGAGCTTTAAAGAATAAATATGAAATTCTTAAAGCTGTTCCTGTAAAAAAAAATCCTGTACAATGATCCTTTCATCACCTGTGACTGGAAGTTTCCCTTGGTGGGAAAGGTGTTCAATTACTTGTGTTTCAGAAGCAACCAGAATGTCAAGGAACAACTACAAAATAGAAATTTTTAACTGAAAATCTGATATTTACTTCCTGCTTAGAAACTGCCACACCTGCCACCTTCTGTTCTTCCTTCTAAACCCAAGTTTATCAATATAAGCACTTTAATAGAGGAAATTCACACTTCTGTTTCCCCAGGAATTTGAGGTGCTACTTTTGCCTGGTGATTTGTACAATCCACCCATCAATTTGTCACAGAAATTTGAAGTATTTCATCTTGACCCCTCTGGCCCCCTGACTATTCCAAAGCAATAAATGACCCATGATTTTGTGCAAATACTGGCACGCAGTGCCCAGGAGGAGCGGAGAGCTCGGGGCTGTGAAGGCTGAGCAGGAAAGGCTGCTGGGGCAGGCAGGGAACACCGGAGGGGCTGTGCCAGGGCCCAGCACTGGGCTGGTGCCAAGGCAGAGGCAGCTCAGGGAGCTCCCAGCCCTCAGCACTGGAACAGAAACTGAAAGTGGCCAAGGCAGCAGCGCTGAGGGAGCACAGGGATGGCTGCGGGGCCTCTGTGGGACCAAAGCAGCCCCGCAGCCTCTCTGAGCCAGGCTGGGCTCCTGCTGGCCCTGCTCAGCCCCAAGGGAGCACCCAAGTGTGGCTGACATAGGGAGGAGGCAGAAGCATTTCAGCTGTGCCCACCCTGCAGAGTGCCTTTCCTCGGCCTTGGACCTTCCCTTCTAACCACAGAGCATTTCAGCCTTGGGAAATCAATTTTACACCGTTCCACTCAAAGTTCTGCTTGTCATTATAGGAGTGACTGCCACACGTGGGTCCTTTTTAACCAAGAGACTAATATTTAACTAACAGCACAACTCCAGCCTTTCCTTTTCCTTTTGAAACCCCCACTTCCCGTGGGCAAAGAGCAAAGGTAAGAATCCACCCTCATTCTCAGCCTATCCCATCTACTACACCTCAGTTGTTTCCCACTTGCTCCTCCTCTCCATCCCATGCAGGAATGTGCTCACATTTGCTTCTTTGGAAAAGCCATATTCCACCTTCAGGGCCCCGAGGTTCCAATGAACATCAGGAACAGACTTCACATTTCCAAAGCTGCCTCTCCCAGGTTTTCCTGGCTGATCACTGACACCTCAAGCTACGGATCCCATCTGGGAATTGCCACATGGACACACTGCCAGGTATCCAAGGTACTTGTCCTACAGATTGCAGTCAAATCCCAGGATAAGTAAGTGCAGGTGTATGGTGAAGCCCACTTAAAATGAGACTGCTCTCAGGCTTGAGGTATAAGAATTCTGTAGTAAGATTTATGACCTTTAATAGGAACTTTAGAATAAAGAAAGTAACTTTTATGTAATGAAAACCATCTCTCTCTGAAGAGGAATGATGTGTTAACATCAGCAGAGCTGGTTTTCAGTGTTTTCTGTTTGCAATCCAAATCCTGATTGTCACTTAAAGTTCATTAATTATTCTAAAAATGTCATTTACCAAAATGCAATTGTATGCAATTTTTTAATCATTTTCTTCTGAAGGTGGCATTTCATCTGTTTTGAAAGCCTAAATTTTCCAGTAGAGCTTACCCTGTGCTCTTAGAATTACTCAATACATGAAAATACAAACATCAGTAATGAGCCCTATTAATGCAGATTTCACTTCAAGCTAACTTAGATTTACTTCACACAGTTAAGTGAGTTCATTTCACTGGAAAAAGAGATTCCCTAAGGGAAAAAACATCAACTACTGTGGCTGATATTGCCCAATACATTGCTGAAAAATAAATCCTACTGATTGGATTTTTTTCATTTCTGCCCCCACCCAAGCAGCACTTTTAAAAATACAGTCTTTTAATGATTGTTTAATTTTCATATAAGTAGAATATAAATCCTTTACATACTGCTTTGCTGCAACTGCAGCATAATGTCTCGTTTTTCATGGAAAAAAAACCTAATTACGTGGTTCACCGAATTGCCTGTGGTAACACATCAATTTTATTTACATTCAGAAGTTGGACTTGAGTTTGTTCTCAGCATTCCAGTTAATTCCAAGCCCATTTTACACAATAGTTCTCCTGGATTCATCAGTAACACCTCACTCTGCTGGTATTGGGAGGGATTCCCAGCTACTGGAAGTTTGCTTCGGATTTCCAGCGCTGTCTGGGCAGTTCCACAGCACCAGTTCTATCCCCCCTAAATCCCCTGATGTGCTCCAAGTCTGGCCTTGCTGAAACAGCCCTGCCAAGGACCATTAAATGTCCCTCCAGAAGGCAGCCCTTAAGGTTGCCTCAGGAATACCAACTCCTTTTCCCACAAAAGGACCAGAGAAAAACAAGAACCGTTGTGTGGCCAATAAAACCTAAAGGTTAATTATTCAAAATTTCAACTATTTCAATTGAGCTGAGCTTACATTTGGAAAGCAGAAAGATTATGGGGAAGCACATGGATTCAGTAGAGAATTTCTTGGCTTTGCCTTCCATCAGTGTCTTCCCTTCAAACTGTTTTCACAAGGTAATTTGTTGCAATCAACAGGAAAAGCTCCAAATTCACAGACATGAACAAAATCAAGACACTAATTCTTACATGATACAAATAAAATAAAATAACAGAAAGCATCAGGCTTTTTTACCTATGGCCCTATGGTAGATTTAAGATTTTTAAAATAAATTTTTAGCCTTACATATTTCCAGCTGTATAAAGAGGGAAAATGCCCTGTGAGAATGATCCATGGAATACACTGAGCTGGAAGGGACACACAAGATCAGTAAAGTCCATTTCTTAACTAGAATTGGTAATGAATTCACAAATGCCACATGTACTCATTGGATCCTGCTCAGAACACTGAGGTTCCCTGTTCATGGAGAGACAAAACCACTGAAGGAAAGAGGAATTAAGGCAAAGGTAACTGCAATCAGAATTCTAAACAGGACACTCAGTTTAATTTTTTTTAACTACTCCCATAAACCAACTTCCAAGTAAAAGGAGTTGAAGTGGTGGGAAGAACATTTATTTTTAAAAGAAAATAAACCAAAATGAAGACATCTCACCCAGACACAATAAGGCTCTTGTCAACTTCATGTGTATAAAAGGAGTTGGCATTTTCCCATGAAGCAATTCCTTAATCCCAAATGATGGCATAATAACCTCATTTAATATGCCTCCTTAAAAGAAAAAGTTTATTTTGTCTAAGCTGAACTTCAACTGGCAATCACTGGACACCAATTACCAGTGTCAGATATAAGGTCACAGAACAATTCTGCGAGCTGAGAAAGTAGGAATTCACTTCTCAATCCCATCTTCTTGCCAAAACAATGAAAAAGTTGAACTTTGTTTTCATGTCTTTGGGAATGATCTATGCTAGGCAATTAAGAATATGCAAATGACTTATCTTATTGAAAATAATCAAGCCAGAAACAGACTTTTCAGTAACTTAATATTCCAATAAAGTCTTCTGTCATAGGAACCTACTTGTTAATTCCACTCCGCGCTCAAGAACCGGCAATTAACCATTTTCAGATTTCACTTCAAATTATTAATAAGTGGTACTCAGCTGCTTGATATTCATTGCTGCTTTTTAGATGGAAAGCCTTCCAAGAGCCTGCCATTTCAGCTCCTTTATTCCTTGTTCATGAGCTGCTTTTCCATGCCCTGGCTGCTCTCGTGCCCAGTACCACCGGGCATGGCAAGAGTTCTGGGCTTTATGGAATTACCCAGAGTGCATAAAATCCTTATAGAGCCCAGGAAAAACCTTTGGGTAAATCCAAGGAAGTCTCCAAGGCAGCTGAAATGCAACTCCAGCAGCTACTCCCTCCCTCCCCATAATCTCATCACAGAATGAAAAGACTGAGGAGCACTCTCGTTTGAACACCCATTTCATGGCAAGGGGGCTCAGGCTTCATTTCAGGCATTGCTTCACACACTTAAAATATGTTTGAACAGACAGAGCATCTTCTCATTCAATAATTAACGTATCTCACTACACGGAGCTTAGAACACACTGCAATTCCTGACAGAGCTCCCAATTGCAGAAATAAAACAGCACCCTGAAAGAACCTTAAATAGACTCAAATTGAAAGGGAAAGTAGATTTTTCACTGCTTTATTCTCTTCTACAATAGCAGAACCAAAAAATACCATTTCTTCTAAGTTTTCCATTATTTTTCTTTTAATCCCTAATAAATGCTGACACACCAACTACTAAACATTTGCAGGTTAAACACTGACAATTTAGAAGATTTGACTGATAAATGAAAGTCTGAAGTCTGGCAGTACATAGAGAGCATGAGGAACCCTTCCCAGCAGGAATAAAATCACCTGAGTTCTGGGGCAAGTGGTTCTCCTTTAAGGAGGGAGTCCTTAAAAAGAGAGCTGGCCTGTTCTGCTTTCCTGTAGGTAAAAAGCAGCAAATTTCAGGTAGAGAAACAAGAGCAGAAATTAATTTTAGGGTACAGCCACGTGGGTTAATGTGTTTGCCTTGCACACAGCCCTTCCTAGAGGCAGCATTTTTCCCTCCTCACTTTTATCAGCACCGGGGGATTACGGCTGCGCCAGCCCGATATGCCAAGAATTCATAAACAGGAACGAGCCAAGCTCCAGGTTTTTCCTGTCACAGCTCACATTTCAGCTACGTTTTTCAACTCACCAAGCTACAAAGATCATGTACAATAATCTTTCAGGAAAGACTCGCCTAATTAATTCAAGATAATCTATTCTTCATAAACGTTTCCATCCAAAGTCTTATATTCTACACAGCAGAAAGTGTATCTTTTTTCTGGGGAAGCAGCTCCAGAAATTAATGGAGCAAGTGCAATAGATCAGATGGAAATCCCAAATACCTACCAGAATCGGTGAGTTCAAGCACACAAGTTACTAAACTGATAAAAGGATGCAGCTTTACTTAAAGAACTATCAAATACCCAGAATTTATTCATTTTCCAGCTCCTGTCTCACATCCTGCCAACTTTGCAGAGTGCACCTCCAGTGATGTGCTTACACCAAGCTGTATTCTCAGTAGTGGTACACATCATAATCCCTGCATTATCCTTGAGAATTCCAGCATTCTGTACCACAGATGCAGCAGACAAAGCTGAATATATCCATAAATCCAGTGCAGAGATTTAAAATTTACAGACAAAACTGCCAGAGAATCACAGAATATTCTGAGTTGAAAGGGACCCATGAGATCATCAAGTCCAACTGCTGGAGTTGTGTAAAATGTCAGAACAAAGTGCTCTTTGCAAAAGCAAAGGAGGGAACTGAGGAACAGATACCCCTTCCCTATAACCTGTGTGGGACCCATGGGGTCCAGGGCAGGGCTGGGAGAAGAGAGAAAACCCAAGAGTTGAGTCTAAATTCTCTGTGATGCTCCAGATGGTATTTGGTCACCAAATGCAAATGAGAGCTCTACAACTTGCAAATCCACAACTTTCCTGTCAAAAACGCTGCCAACAGTCAGACACTCCTTCCTCTCCTTCCACTTCTTCTGTTGGATGTACAAAAAAATGGATTTATGGGAAAAGGTGCCGTGGCTGGAACAGTTGCCAAACCTCTCCAGGCAGTATCATTAAACAGCACTTATCCTCCAGAAAACAAAACCTCAACAAACTAAAGCACACTGAACTTTTTCAGACTTACAGAATCACTCTGGTTTTTCCTCACTCACTGACCCCACACCAATTAGCTTTTCCCACCCAGGACCAAATAAAGATCTTCAACCTCTCTTCCAGTTTTAAATGCCACCAGGATAAAAACCAGAACACCACAGTCAAGGCTGGCAGGAAGAAAAAATGTAGGAGAATGTGCAAGAGACACCTCTGAAGTTCCCAACTGCCTGGTTAATCCAACCACTCCACTGATCTATAACTGCTCTGCAAATAATTGTTTTTACTTAATCTCCCGTGACAGCATTTAATTATCCACAGTTTTGGAAAGCTACTGCATAAACAACTCTCCTCATACCTCCTGTTTACAGCCACTAAGTTGTTTTCCCTAGGACTATTTGAAATTCTTTTATTAAAGGCAGATTTGTTGTTTACCAAATCTTGAATGTTATAAAGATAAAGGAACACTTAGAGTTCATGAGCAAAAGTTTTTGAAGTGCTTCTGAAAGCAAAGCCTCAGTTTGGACTTTTCATCTGTTTACTGAAAGCAGTAGATATCATACAGCACTGGTGGAGTGACTCTGTTATCCAGAAAAATCCATATTTATTATTTAGACTTGAATTAATAGAACATAATGTTGAAAAATTATTTAAAATCTAGTGATTTAAAAAATCACCAAATTATTTCACTTTCAAAGCACAAATCCTAGGCAGGAAAAGAGAAATCCAAAATTTCATTCTTGATAAGAATTCCTGATTTTATTAACAGCCATTATTCTCTAAAGTTCCTGTATCTCAGAAGGTATGATATGTTTTGGGTAGTTTTGGACAGACTCCAGCCTTCCACTTGGATTTGCAGCACCACATCCCTGGGACCTGTGCTTCCTGAGCGTGTGAACACAGCACAACCACAAAGCTCTGCTCGAGGGACTCTCAAGCCACAGTGACAATCCAGCCTGTAGGAACAGCATCTGAAGGCAGAGCAGCTCAATTCCTGAGCAGGTTATCCAAAAAAAGCATCATCATCCTGGCCCAGCTTCGAGGCAAGGAAAACTCTGCTTCAGTAACTTTCCTATTTTCTGTTTGTATGCCCACATGGAAAAATCCTTTATATTTTCAGGAAGCTAATTTCAATTATCAAATATTTCAGTATTGTGTCCTGTTTATACAATAAAAAGCAGAATAAACTTGTTCCTTTTGCCTTGGGGCTGCATGAAGCAGTGAACATAAACTGTGTCCTTTGTCCTGTCTCAAGGAATCAATGGATATAAAAGCCTTGTTCTGGCAGAATTTGAGGCTCAATATTTTGTCAATACTGATGTTTGAACTCTAAAATGTACTGAACAGAACCCGACAGCCCTATCAGCAGGAAAATGTACAGCACTTACACAATTTACATCACTTTGAACTATATCTGATAAGTCACTACAAGTGTTTCAATGTGCTTTTAATATAGAACAAGGAAATCTACATTTCACCCACCAGTGTCCTTTTGCTCAGCTTTTCTCCAGCAGGC
>JACBWW010001179.1:0-15309 GCA_020086605.1 Lanius collurio
TGGTTTGGTTTGGTTTTGTTAGGAATTGCCAGCTCAATTTACAGATTTTTTTTTGATCTATTAAATAGCTTACATTTTTCCTTATGGCAATGTCCAGCTGAGTGAACTGCTGCACACCCTACTTATTTGGAGTGGAAAAATGTCTGGGGAGAACTCTTTTGGTGGTTTATAAGTCAAATATGAATGATCTAAGTTTTAGAAAATAAAATCACCTCCATCAAATGAAATAGCTACATCACAGATATTAACAGAATGAGTTTTGACAGGAGTTCCATGTTTGTCTCTGTAGGTCTTCTGTCCCTGTATTCACTTTCTTGACCTTGGTAATGCACCACTCATGAGCCTAGAGGAAGTGACACGTGACTATTAATCAGCTCTCATATTATGGTAAGCAAATTTGTGGAGTTATAATTGATTATATATAATCAATTATATATAACTGATTTATCAGTATGAATGGAGGTACGACTTTGTTGAGAACAGCCCTGCAGACAAGAACTTGGTGGTACTAGTGGATGAAAAATTGGACATGAGACTCCTGACCTGCATCAAAACAAGCGTGACCAGCATAGCAATGGAGGTGATTTTGCCCCTCTACTCCATTGTGGTGAGATCCCACGTGAAGTCTGGCATTCAGATCTGGGCTCCCCAGCACAAGAAAGCCATGAACCTGTTTGAGTCGGTCCAGAGGAGGGCCACAAAAATGATCACAGGACCTCAACAGCTCTTCTGTGAAGACAAGCTGAGAGAGCTGGGATTGTTCAGCTTGAAGAAAAGTAGCCAAGGGAGACTTTGTTGCAGCTTTCCAATAGTAAAGGGTCATATAAAAAATGTGAAAAAAACTCTTTACCAGAACTTGTAGTGACAGGACAAGGGATTTAGGTTTAGATTGCACGTAAGGAAGATGTTTTCTATTATTAGAGTCATGAGGCACTGGAGCAGGTTGCCCAGAGATATTATGCATATTCTATCATTGGAAGTGTTCAAAGTCAAGTCAGAAGGAGTTTGGGACAAACATATCTAGTGGAAAATGCCCATGTCCATGACAGAGAAGTTGCAGTTAAGTGATTGTCACGATCCGCTATGCGAGCAGGAGTCATGATGGTTTGTGAACAGATCTCAGAGTGCAAAAGACACAGCAGCGGGGACTTCAACTTAATCAGCAATGCACTTTATTGAAGTGCCAACACAATATGTGATAGATGGGAGAGAAAAGGAAACAATGGATAGAGAGAGAGAGAGAGAAGAGGGGACAGGGGACATAGCTACCAATGGAGGGACAAGTCCTCTGGGTATTCTGCCTATAGATCCGTCGTCTTCCATGGGGAGATCTCAAAGGTGGGAAACTTAGAAAGTCTCTTTATAGTCCTTCTCAGAAGCGAGGGGCAACTGGCCAAGAGGTGGGGGAAATCTACAGACATTGTTATGAGGCCTGGTGCTTTGGGAAACGGGTACAGAACAGGTCCTTCCAGCACAGTCCTTCCCACTTTAGCAGCAGGAACGGCACAGTCCACCATGACCTGTTTGATGTTCTCCCAGCTCAGGCACACCTGCAGGCAACACTTGGCAGACATCCCACCTCAGCCAGGCCAGAACTCCTGTGCAAAGTTTTTAAGGTTTCAGCCTCTGTCCTTGTCAATGATCATGAGGCAGATGAGGGATCTTCGGACTGTCCCTTACAGTGATCCTTGATGATCCTTTCCATCTCAAACCATTCTATGATTCTAAGTCTTGAGGTATTTTTTAAAGTACAGATATAATACTAAAACAAGTGTTAAATAACTTGTGTCAACAAAAATAAAAGTGCATCTCATTGTACACTTAACTTCTTTTTTTAAATGGCTGTACCAAAGCAGAAGGAGCCATAGTATCAGATGTAAAACGCAGAAATACAATGCTTTCTCTCAACTTTGTAATTTGAAAAAGTGTCAGAAAATCAATTATTTTAAATCCAACTTCTAACATCATATTACAGGAAACTGCTGCCTTTGAAATACAATCACACCAAACCCAGGATAATCTATTTCTAATACTATTTTGGAATAATTGATGGCTTAATCTTATTTTTGAAAAATACTATGGGGAGGAATTTCTGAAACCTTTTCCTCAGCTACTTTGTGTTTTGAAGAGGTGAAGCTATGAAAAATATTTGTTCCTGAATATATTGAATACCACTCTCATGCCATTTCTGTATCAGATACTTCTGTAGTGGCAAAACAGTGAAATATTTGAGAAAGGAAGAGACAGGAAAAAGTTATTTTGTTTGATGAATACACGAAATCACAAAATAGTTGAAGCATCAAGCTTTACCTGCAGAGTTCCTTGTAGCATACAGCTTTTGTAAGATTCCAGGTTGTAGTACAGGAGAATCAGACAAGTTTAATAAACAATGTCAGACTTTTCATAAAAGATTTATAATCTAAATTAAAATACCCAAGGAAGGTTTGCATAAACATTACAAAAAAGGCCAAGTATCTCCCTACTGGCTTGACATAAATTGCTGAATTTTGTCTTTGGAGGTATGAAAAAAATTATGTATTTCTCTCTTTATAGGTAGACAGAGTTGGCTATCAAAGAGAAGGGATAAGAGAAAGTGGTAAGAATAACTGAGGCAAGGGCATGCATTTCCACAGCTGTGAGTGAAAGGTGGAAATTTCAGGTGATTGGGAGGCAGCAGTTAGATAAATCTTCATCTGGAAGACGGGAAAATCTTGCTTGGTGAAGAACGACCTTGGGAGACGGGGATAACACGCTGAGTATAGAGAAGAACATTCCTAAAATACCTTTTGCATTATAAATAAAGCCTGGATCCTGTTGAATATCAAACTGAAATTCTCTTCAAAATGCTGGTTGTGCAGTACTTCCCCTTTGAATCACATGTGCATCCAATTCCTGGTCCTTTTCAACATCCCAGGTTTGAAAGGTGAACATTGAAGAATGTACTTCCAAAATAATCCTCTGAGCTTCAAGTGTGGTGAGAGGGAGGGGAAGAGAGTCTGGTAGCCAGTATGCTTAGCTTTTTTTTTCTGATCAAATATGCTTTACTGATCAAATATGCTTTACAGTTGCATTTCTTCTCATCTGTAATGTTCTCTTAACTGCCAAATTATAATGTATGTATGTAAGTATCTTATATATTTGCTATTGTTCTTCTGTGAGTATGCTTTTTGGTGGTCGTGATATATCCTGCTGAAATTGATATATCTCATTATTTGTCCAAATTGCTTTCTTATTTTATAATGTTTGGAATCACACAGGACACTGGTTTATTAGTATTTAGACATAAGCTCCAATTTTTCTTGAAATGTGTTGTATTTCTGGTGTATATTAAATATGTGTCTTTAACAGTTTCCATTTTCACTACCATAGCAAAGTTAAATAATTTTACTATATTTTTTCACTTTATTAGTATGTCATCATACCTTGTGAATTATTCTTTGCTTTGTGTTGAGCAAGTCTAGAATTTTAGAATTAAAATTAGAAGTTTTCTCTTAGTGTTTTGCTCAATACTACTTCTTCATGAGCATTAAGTGTCCAGCCATTTACTATTTCACTCACATTTTCTGATGATACTACTACCAAAATTCTATGTCATGAAGACTGTCCTACAGATTCCTGTGGAAAAAAAAAAGACAAAAATCCTAAATTGGCTGCCTGTCTGGTGACAAGAAACTAGGTTGTGTGTGTTTCACATTTTGGCCATTTAAAGGATTTTCAATGGAATTAGGAGAATCATTAATATCAATTTTATTTCAAGGGAAATACTGTGACTGCAGCCTTGTTTTCTTTTTTATAAAGAATGCATCCAAAAATAATCTCAATAATTTTGTGCCTGACTTTCGAGAAGTTTCTTGTTATTTGCCTCAATTATTTCTCTGTCATTCTGAGTAGTTTCAGAAACCAAACTTTTCACAAAATACTGCTTTTAACCATGTAGAAGATATATAGTGATGATGTGTCCTTTCAATATTTTTCCCGTTTTCAACTTTTACATTTATTGACAGTTGTAGAATTATCTAGATACTGAAAATTTACATTCATATAACAACTTGCATTTGAAAAGTTACATTAAAATATTTGTGTAACTGCCGCTCTTTTGCCTGAGCAACACATGGCTCAGCTGAAAGTCCTTATATTTGATCTTCTGCTGTACTGTAGAATTCTTTGCTGCTATGAATAGACTGTAGAAAATAAAAAGGTTCTGTGGGACATGGTTGGTTTGGGGTGATCTCTACAGTTCAAGGCAGCTCCTGAAACGTGCAGTTTATTTGCAAGGGACGTGGGTGCAGGAGCTCTGCTTAAGCTGCCAGCCACAGCTTAGAGTGTGGCCCAGAGAGAGCGGGAGAGAGAGCAGGAGATGGAGAGGTAGAGATTTACAGTCTGGAGAGATTGCAAGAGAGAGAGATTACTAGAGAGGGATTGAGATATTGCTAGACATTAAGAGAGCTAAAAGTCTGGTTACATGATATTAAATCTCTTCTTGTACTGAATATGGTAACAGTACAACATCCAATCAATAGAAGACAGAAATCCTTATAGAATTTACATACAACCTATCAAAACTACTACATTACCATACCGTGTTACATTTTAACTCCTAAAAACTACTTTCTAAAACTACTTTTTTCTTCCCTGCCATGCTGGCAGGGTTTCTCTGACCCTTGGACTTTTCTGCTTGCTGAAGCATCCTCTTCTTTGCTAAAGACATTGTTCAATCAAGAGGGATTCTCCTTCAGCTGGCCGGCCCATTGTTTTTTGGTTGTACAGTAACTAACAGCTCGATATCTTATATCTCAAAGCTAGCTTTCATTTCTATTTCGCTTACAGGTTTCATATTTTCAGAATCTTTTGCCAAGCAGTCATATTTATAAGGTTTCCCTATTTCATCTTCCCCAACAGTGTAACTGCTTCTCTTTTGCCTGTGCAACACATGGCTCAGCTGAAAGTCCTTATATTTGATCTTCTGCTGTACTGTAGAATACTTTGCTGCTATGAATAGACCATTTTGGCCTTCTCTACCCAATTACAATCTAGGTCATGTATTTCAGAGGTGCTATAATAATAGGTTTAATGATCTTTCATAAACAAGTTGTGTATTGGTGCTGGCTGGATGCCAGGCACCCACCATCTATCCCTCTCCTCCACAGCTGGACAGGGGAGAGAAAATATCACAAAAGGGTTCATTGGCTGAGATAACAAGTGGGAGAGATCACTCACCAAATACCATCATGGGCAAAAGAGGCTCAAATTAGAGCTATGAACTGAATTTATTACTTACAAAATTAGAGCAGAATAATGAGAAGTAAAATAACACCTTTAAAAAACCTTACACCCTGCTCCTTCCTAGCTCTGCCTCCTCCCCCAGTTGAGCAGGGAGACAGAGAATGGGGGGTATCCTTGTTTGTCTTTACCACTGCTGAGAGAGAGCAGTCCTTCCCCTGTTCCATTGAGGGGTCCCTCCCATGGAAGGCAGTTCACTGCTAACTTCTCTGACGTGAATTCATCTCATGTGCGACAGCTTGCTGTGAACTGTTGCAATATGAATCCATCCCATAGTAACAGTTCTTCTCAAACTCCTGTTGTGTGGGTCACTCTTCCATAGGGTGCTGTCCTTCGAGGGCAGGCTGTTCAAGCATGGGCTCCTCTCTCCATGGACCTTCAGTGAGCTCCTAGCCTCCCCTCAGGCATCCACCTGCTCCAGCATGAGGCTCCTCCATGGGCTGTGGGTGGATCTGCATCCCCATGAACCTCCAGGGGCTGCAGGGCACAGCTGCCTCACCATGGGCTGCACCAGGGGCTGCAGGGGAACCTCAGCTCTGGTGCCTGGAGCACCTCCTGCCTCTCCTTCTCCACTGACCTTGGTGTCTGCAGGGCTGTTCCTCTCACATATTCTCACTCTGCTCTTCTCTGCCTTCAATTGCAACTGTGCAATAACTTGTTATTTCCTCTTAAATCTGTTATCACAGAGGTGGTACCATCATTTCTGATTGGCCCAGCCTTGGCCAGTGGGACATCCATCTTTGGAGTTGCAAGGGATTGGCTCTGCCAGACGTGTAGGAAGCTTCCAGCAGATTCTCACAGAAGTTAATGCAGTAGCCCCTGCTGCCAAAGCCTGGCCATGCAAACCCAGTGCAACAGTAGTGATGAGTTGATTGCTTTGGTAAATCCATCCTGGAAGTATTGGCTGATCCTTCAAGAATTTTTTTTTTTTTTTGGCTGAGCAGAGAATGTAGAAGAGACTGGGGAGTTTAGAATAAAAAAAGGTCACCTGAACATGAGGTTGTTACAGACTCACAGTCTGTGTCATTATTTAAATTTCTTGCTTTTATTTTGCAAGTGCATAAAGTTAGTTGTATAGTAGTAAAAGTGCAAGGTTACTGTATTCTCACTTTTCTGAGAACTAAGTGAATTTTCAAGAAGAAGTATAAGTCCTAGACAGGCTTCAAATCACACAGCTATCTATTATGAACAAATTATGTAATGTTTGATAATTTCTGGTTGAATTTTCTAGAAAACTTCTGCCTTTAAAAATGCATCTTTAGGCTAATAATTCAGGTCTACATTGTAAAAAGTTTCTGGAAAGATTATCTGTAAGATGTTAATGAAGATGAAGATTTGTTTTCTAAGTTATATTCATATTAATTATTTCCAATACATAAAATATTCATTAGTAGTTGAAGTTTCAACTATCAGTTGAGTTAGCTTATAATAAATTTAAATTTAGTGAAATGTAGTCATTAAACAAGAAAAAATTCTTATTATAATTACTATAAAACTGTTAATTGCTACTACATAATATTGTCAATAAACATTAGACTTTAAAAGAGGATTTAGAAGAAACATATTTTCACTGAGAATAAATAGGGTTTAAAATCATGGCAAATGCTTCACCTACACTTTAAAACTACCTTGTAATTGATAAGTTTAAAAAATAAGTTTTAAAAACAGGTGAAGTCATGGCTTTTGGCTTATATGGCACATAAAAGAAAAAAAAAACATCTGTGATGTGTGTTTGTTTGAATACGACAATTGGGCAAATTTCTGAGTGACTTTGAAATAAAATGTCCCCAGTTATGTGTGACACATTTGTAGGCAGCAACAAAATTTGTATTTTAAGGTGAGTATTTTAATTTGGCTACGGCTATAATGGCTTTCTAGGTCTGACAGAAGGTTGGGGATACTTGGGTATCATTCTTCCAGGTCTGGACACTTTAATATGCCATAGGAGGTCAGTACATCCTGACACATCCTATTTATCCCATTTGTTTTCCCATTATTTTGTTAAAGGAACATAAAGGTGAAACAAACTTAAGAAAAGATACAGATCTCTGCTTGTTTTTTCAGCTATAATTCCTGAAGACCTAATGCAAAATACTCAGTTAATCAGATTTGTCTTCAAATCAAATACTGATTTGTTTCAATGTTAAAACTTTCTCAGCTTCTGTGTAATAATGACATCACTTCAAGAACAGCCTACCCAGCTGGTGAGATGGCAGTGGCAGCAGCAGCAGCAAAGGTGAAGAGGTTAAGTCTAGGAGTGAGCATTAGTTTGCTCAGGGACACCCAAGCAGCAGTCCAGAGCTCTGCTCAGACCTGGAAGCCCTTGTGGGATATATGAACATCTCCAGGGAGCATACATGGCTCAGAGCATGTGTCAGAAGGACCAGGTGCAGCATAGTTCATGCAAGAGGGAACAACCCCTCTCCTGGCTTCTGAGACAAATACACCTTGTGGTTTTTGCTTGCCCAGTCAGAACAGACTGAGTAATGATTTCCATATGGTGAAAAGCCATTGCTAGCAGCAGTGTGGTGACCCAGATGGAGCTCCCCAAGAAGCATGCAGGTGTCTAAGTCTTCAGTTGCAGGGTCTTGCTTGAGCCTGGCATTAATGCGGATGGACAGCAGAGATGACACCTGCATGCAGTGTGAGCAAGTGGATGATCTGCTCGGCCTGGTAGCAAAGCTGAAAGAGGAAGGGAGAAGCTGAAGACTGCCGGGGAGTGTGCAAAAGAAATAGACTGTTGGAGTTACATCCTTCCATCCATTAGAGAAATGCAGTGAGTGGAAATTTGGCACAAGTCAGAGAAGCCCCAAGTATGACTGGCTATTGCACATTGCCAGCTCATGTCCAGAATCTCAACGATCAGCATCTTCAAGTCCTTTTAGGCAGGGTAGCTCTTGCTCTTTTCATCCACAAGACTGTGTTGATACCAGTGGTTGCCTCAACTCTTGTGCAGCACCTTGCACTTGGTTGTTGATCATTACCCTCTGAAGGCAACCATCCAATCACTTCCTTCTCCATCTAACTGTACACCCATTGAATCCATCTTTCTCTCTTAGTGTTGTGGGCAATGTGAAGCTTGTGCTGACTGTCTTGAATCACTTCACTGTCCTTCTTGTGCCTTAGCATAACTTCTAGGAGGATCTGTTCCATGATCTTCCCAAACACAGATGTGAGGCTGACAACTTGTCAATTTTCAGGGTCCTCCTTTATACCCTTTTAAAAGATGGGTACAATAGTTCCTGTTTTTCCACTCACTTGGGACTTCATGGCTTTTCACATATCATGGAGAGTGGTTTGGCAGCTACTCAGCCAGTGACCTCAGAACTCTGGTACACATCTCATTGGGCCCTGTACCTATGCACGTTCACATTCCTCAGGCAGTCACAACCTCGATCTTTGTGTGGGATGGCGCTTTTTCACGCAGTACCCATCCTTCCATCCATCCACTTGAAAGATGTGAGAAGTTTCCCTTAAACACTAAGTCAAAAAGTTGTTGAGTACTTTGTCCTTCCCCTCATTCATTGTTACCAGTTTACTGTTGTTTATCAAGGGGAGTACACCTTCTTCTACCTCTTTTTTCTGTTAAAATACCTGTAGAAGTCCTTCCTGTTATTCTTTGTGTGTCTTGCCAGGTTCAGTTTCAGCTTCACCTTGGCCTTCCTCATTCCATCCCTACATACCCAAACTTCATCTCTTGCCTTCCCTGCCCGGTTTCTTGTTCCTGGGCATTACTAGCTCTTGCACTCTATGGAAGACCTCTTAAAGACCTTATAGCTCTGTTTTGCTGCTCCCTTGTCTCTGAGGGAAATGTTCCAGGAGATCCTACTGACTGTCTCCCTTAAGAGCTGGAAATCTGCTTTCCTAAAGGACAGAGACCTAACTTTACTCCTTAGCTGACACAAATTCATCAGAACTGCATAATCACTGCAGCCCAAGCTGCCTCCAGTCTTGATGTCCCAAATCAACTCACTTTGGTGTCCATCAGATCCAGTGTTGAACAAAACCAGTAATGTGCTGGTTTAAAGGCAGAAGCCTGTAACCTGGCAACTGAAGACAGGAATGTGGACATTGCGAATGACCTGGAAAATGTGGACATAGGTCCAAAGCAAGCATTCTACCATTTGAGATAATCCCTTCCCTGAAATCTTGCTTGTTTAGTTGCAATTCTGCTGCTGTCAATAATGAAACAAGAAGCTCAGGACGATACATATAAGCCAATACTTATGCACAATTGTGTGTCTTCTATAAACTCAAACTTATAGCATCTGAGATTAGTGATGCAAGGAGTTCAAAAGGATTGTCCTTTCTCTTTATTTCATATCTCCTGAAACTGGAGTATGAGAATCTCTGTGATATCTGAACACTTTCACAGTGCCTCAGGTTGCCTGACAACATGACGATCTCATGGACAAAGTGGTAGGAAAGCCCAAATGTTTTTATGCCTATTTCAGTTTGTGGTTTGACTTCTGAGTCTTTGTCCCCATACTGAGACACACTACTCACACTTACGTGGCAAAGATGAATACTAAAGATTCAAAAATCATTTACAATTTTTTTGTTATATGCCATTGTGTGTGTGACATAAGAACAGGCGTTGCTTGTTGAATTAAGAATTCAGCAATTCTGAATAACAATCTATACCTACAAACAAGTGTGAGAATGTAGAACTAGAAATCTTAGAGAAATCTTGCATCAGTGTGTAACGCGGAATAGTTACAACAAGTATAAGAGAGTGGTGAGCATTGGAAGGAAATATGAAGCCATATTTGATGGATGTTCAGAGATGTTTATTTTTCCAGCCCACATAGCTGGAGTTCCCAGGCAGACTCTGGTCATGGGACCCCCAGCTCTCCCTGGCCCCAGGCACACAAACCAAACAGTCAGGAACAGGCATGGGGCACACGTGACATGGGACCAGGGGCAGGGGCAACCTGTACATCCAGAGCCCCCCCACCCAGGACTTTGGGGGTGAGGTTTCCAAACAAGTGTGGAATTTAATGTGCAAAGGCTTGGAAGGAATCACTATGAATACAGGGAGTCAAAACTGAAAACTGTTAAAAGCTGAGTTAATTGCACTTGATTTTGAAGCCAGTGGAAGATGCAGCTACTGGTTTGCATACAGGTAATTCTACTGAATGGGCATTTCTTGTAATTTGTATTTAATTTAGCTTTTTAAAAAATACCTAGATACTGTCTGAACAGTTTCTGAAATTCACGAGGCATTTTTAGTGCAATACAACAGTAACTTCTACAAATGGATGTTAAATAACACTAGTTTGAGAAAAATAAGAAGTTAAAAAGAAAAAGAAATAAATAAATAAGTAAATAAATAAATAAATAAACACAAACAATTTCAACCAGACTAGAAAGCTGGTCTTGAATTTTCGTTTTAAAAAAATCTGAAAATGGGGGAAGGACTGAAATTATAAAAAATCTGTACAGTTTTTAAAAAAATAGTATTAAAAAAATACAATAAAGGAAAATTGAGCCATTTGTTACAAATGTATTGCAAAGATTATTTCCATAAAATGCCAATAAATTTAAAGTAAGAAGAACTAGGTAATTCAATGCAAAATGCCATTCACACACACAGATAAAATTTCCTCGTTTTTTTTTTTTAATTATTAAATAAAATTTGGAAGATAGCTGTCAGTTATTCCATTAAATAATTTATGACCATACCAGTGCTTTCCCTATAAAACCAGAAAAGGGCATTGCCTCACTACAGTTTGTATTAAATTTCTTGAAATAAGTCATACAAACCCAAAACTATATAACATACCTCTCGTGGAACTGAATCAATAGCAACAAGATATATTCCTCTTTTTGTTGTGTTTTCACTATTAAAGGCTAACATGGTGAGACGATAAACACTAAGCATGGTGATAGAAAATTGAGAGTAACATGGTGACAGAAAAGTCCTTCCATTTATTCTATGCAATATTGTTTCTCTAGTAACCTCAAAAGAAACCATATTTAGAATTCAAAACTGAATAAAGCAATTTAAGAGGAAAGACATCTAATATTAAACTATTATGCTCATTTCATTTATCATCTTGAAAAATACAGAATTAGAATATATCAATTTATTTCATATCCATGTCTGATAGAGTAGGGTAGCATAAAATAGAATAAAATAGAATGGAATGGAATAGAATAGAATAGAATGAATAGAACAGAATAGTCCAGTTGGAAGGAATCTACAAACAAGAATTCACTCCAAATGCCTGACCACTTTCTGGCTGGCAGATTTACATTACAGTCTTCAAGCTCTCTTAAAATGCTTGTGGGGAAATAAAACTTCTCAAATTATTTCTTTGTTGGCTGTTTTTTTGTTGGTTTTTTTTTTTTTTTTTTTGATATTACTAAGCGGTGAAGCACAGAAAACTTCATATTTTGTGGAAAGTATATTCACATTGGCTGAAGAAGCATGAACTCTGGTTGGGTGCAAGCACAAGTACCAAGGCAAGTTAAATTTTTATTATATAATTTGAATAGAACCACATAGATATAGTGCCTTTTAATCATGCTTTTGGGAAGAAGAATAATTTTTCAAAGATAATGCTGAAAGATATTTTATAAATTTAGAAAACCAAAAAATCCTTAGGACGCCTCATAAAAAAATGACAGAAATATGAAGATTACAGAGACAGTTTATTGTTTGCATGACAAATGATGTGACTCTCTCTAGATACCTTTTTTCCTGATACTAAAAGTCTTTTTCTAGGAATCTGACATAAATCTAACCCTTTTGCCACGTAGTAGAAACTAATAAAACATTATCTCTCCTTTTGTTTTGTAGCTTTTATTTTTACTTTCTGAAAATTTTGCTTTCTTCACCACCTCTTTGGTGTGCCAATACTCAAGTTCCTAAAGAGCAAACCTACTAAGTCAAAGAATTTTCAATTCATATATGATTTAAAATGTAAACCATCATGGATTCATAAATGTTTCTAACAACGCATCCACATGAAAATACATTCCAAATCCCTTTATGCCTCAGGAGGTATGTGAGAATAGTCACATTTTAGGATCTTTAATCCATGTTATGTTGTCACGTTCAAATAATGGAACCATAAAGCTAGTCTTTCAGTCAGAAAATATCTTTTATGAAACAATCTGCCTGATTAACAAAAAATAAACAGAACTTTTCTCCAAATTCAGCACTTGCTTTTTTTCTGGATCCTTACTGTCATATAAAGGATAATTTTCTAGGTTCGTCATGAAAATATAGACTCATGATAGACACCCCAAATTAGGATTTTTTTTTTTCTTTAGATAGAAAAAAAGAGAAGAAAAAAAGAAGGTTTTTGAATAAAGTAATAAACCCTTTTGCAAAGATTAAAGGATCCACAGTAGTTATTTTTCAACATGTGAGCTCCACAAGGAAGAATATTCCTGTACCTTCATAAGTTATTTCCAAATCTAGATATCTCCAGACCTAGATATCTTACAAGTGAGCAGCTGTATGAACCCATGAAGTTTATGTGAGGCATTACAATGGCTAGATAGTACTGCTAGAAAAGACTGCACTGGAAATCCTCCCTCCATAGGACTGTGTGGAAAGTGCCTGTAACAAATTTCTTTGTGGTTTTCTTTGTGCTAAGACACCACAAGGGACTTGAGGGAAAAAAAGTTTCCTTTTCTGAGGAAATACTATTTTTTGCATAGGCATGTAAAAATAACTGATTTTACATGGTCTCATTTACTGATGTGGATTGCTGCCAGTTTCCTTTCACTGTTACTTCATTATGCATACACCTGCTCTGTCCCTGCATTCCCCATTCTTTATAAGGGGCTTTCAGCAATAAAATTTAACATGTTTGCTGTTCTAAGCAAATTGTCAAAATAGGTTTTGATTGATATGCTAGATTGTAACTTGGTATAGAACTTTATGATCACAGATGGTGATAGCCTCAATAGATATTTTCCCTTTTCTGCTGAACTTTGGCTGTTAACCTTTTCTGGGATTTATGATTCTGTAGCAGGAGTACTCACTTAAGCATAAAGGATTTGGGAGAAGCTTCCAAAGGGATTTGATAAAAAATTCTTCTGATTAAACATGTATTTTGCAATTTATTTTCGACTCCACTAATTTATTTCAAATTAATTACCTGATGGACAGAGTGATGATCTACTCATGGTCTGATCTTTTTAGTCCTGCCATGTTCTGTGTTACTGTTCAACAGTTACAAAGCAAAGCCTCTTTCTGAATTGGAAGCTTATGTTTTCTGAGAGGTGGAATTTTGGTGTGAGTTGCAGTGCAGTGGCTGCTAAGCATGCTCTGCACATACCCTTTAGCAACTGTCACACACCCTGTAGAGTTTTGAAGCAAGGTTGGAAGGATCTCTGTGTCATCCCTTAGTGCTTACTTGCCCTTAATCTCTTTTTGTAGCAGTTATGAAATGCATGAGATGTGAGTTATCAAGCTTGAATTAAATCAATGTTTGCTGCACCCAAATGCTCTTGCATTTTGTAATTTCTCCTGCTGCAACAGGCTTCTTGAAATTCCCTCCCTACATAAAAATACCTGGTCTAGAACATGGTCCAGCCCATGGAGGTGAGAGTAAGAGAATGGTGGAGGATTTTCGTCCCTTTCAGATTGTGTATTAAACCTGGTTTTTTGGTTTGGTGGTTTCTGGTTTGTTTTTTTTTTTTTAACTTTGTTAGTATTTTGTAGTCCTTTAGATGATGTAAAATTCCTGGGGCAGTGGCTATCTTATCATACAGCAGTTGAAAGTAGGAGAGCGGGTAACATGTATTCAGAAATTACTGACCCATATCTTATCCAAGAGATAACTTTGACATCTCCATGATTGTCTTTTATAACTGGAAATGGGTATGTGACTTATTAGGTCAGCTGTCATCTTTTGTTTGTGACTCAATTTTCAGTAAGTGTAGAAGAAAGTTTCTCTTTAGTCAGGCAATGAGTAAGGATGATGAAATAAGCCTGTCTATTATAGAGTGTGTGTTGTACCAGCACATAAACTGAGAACTATTTAAACAAATGCATGGCATATGACATGCTGGAAAATAAAAGCTCTGTAGAAAAAAATTATTTGACATATCTGATTCTCAGCTGCACCTTGAGAAATGTTTGTGAACATACTCATTACTAATATGGGAAGAGTAACTGCCTCTGTCTTGAAGTTTGCAGTTGACACTTTCTTTGCAGAGAAATGAAATTAAATTTGCAGTGTCTTTTTTTGAGAATACATCACAGCCATATCTGTGAATAACTCATATTCTTCAAATTCTTCTGAAGGCGTAAGACCCCATTAAAACTGGAGGATCCAAGTGACCTTTAGGGGGTGATGATCTTAACACTTGTACATGTTGGGACAAACATAGACTAGATTCAACCTTCCTAGAAATTAATTACTTAATTTCAGTTTATAATTCTATTTATTAAACATGAAAATAAGTAACTGATTTAATTTTCCTACTGCTACCATAATTTCTGTTTCTTCACCTAATGATATGTTACTGTTACAGTGAATATCTTGTATATCTTGCCAGACTGCTGATATAGTGGCTCCAAAAAAATTAGTAGTCTACAACAATTAATAATAGGAAACAAACCAATCACTAAATATCCCAAAGTACAGATGTTTCAATAACAAAAGCACATGAAAGGAAAACTTATGTTTCATAAAAGCTATTGTTAAAGTGAGACAGATGAAGACATTTGTTTGAAAAATACACAAAATCACAGACACAGATATAAAAATATTTAGAGGAAGATGCTTACTATTTTAAGGATTGAATTTCTGCCCTGCTATTAACTATGTTATATAAAAGCAATTATTTGTTCTAATTAGTTAAAAATATTGTCATAAGATCAGTTCTTATGACAGAGAAACCTAAGCATGTTGTACTGGTTTTAAAGCAAACTAGTGAGAGACTTCAAGTCAGAAATACAATTTAATAAGAAATAAATAAAATAAATGTAATAGTACAAAAAAAACCCCCACAACCCACTGACAGAGTCAGAGTACAAACCTGACCCCCTGACAGTCAGGGGGT
>JACBWW010001180.1:0-15292 GCA_020086605.1 Lanius collurio
TTTTTTTTTTATTGTTATTATTATTATTACTATTATTTTTATTTTTAGCGACAGCTCTCAAACCTACTTTGGGGTCTTAAAACGAAACCGTACACCATTTCACTGTGGACATTACACCCTCTTACAGATATGGGAGACATGGGAGACCCACCAAAAAGTAAGGCGGAATCTTTACCGTTGTTGGAATAAATGTGCTGTCTATTGTAATCGTCTCAGGCAGACGAGCTGCTAAAGTGCTGAACTTCATTTGAATGGTAGAGAAGGTGCCTTTGTTGCCATGCCTGCATGCTTGCTCTGTTATAGCATTATATGTTAACAGCCTGGGGTCCTACTCTCTTTTAAAGTTTGGGGAGCAGACAGGATTTTGATGGGATCTCCGACCACGGAGCTTTAAATTTTTCTTGTGATAGACTGCGGTGAGGCTGTCTGACTATCCAGCGCCCAGTCGGTCTAGGGGTATTAGACTTGCAAAAAAGAGCAAATGACAATCGTAATGATGCTTGTTTTTGCTAGAAGCGTCGACTCCCTTCTTCTGAGGGAAGGGGCTGAGTGGGAAGTGCACCCAACCATGCTTCATCGTTTCCAGTCAGAGCTTCCTAAAATATGAAATGAAACACATAGGTACTCTCCTCGTAAGGCAGGGCACTCAAACACGCAAACAATAAAATAAAAATTAAACAACATGGGAGTTTGGAGTTTTGATTCCGTGCAAGGTTTGTGAAATGAGAACCTTCACCCCAAAGACTCTTCACTTTTGCATTTTAACATATGTTCTGCCTCCTTTCTAAGCGAGGCAAGGTTTTGATGGCACACTTCAATTACCATCCAAAAGTATAACATTCTTTTAAAAAAACGACCTAAAAAACGCCAACACAACTCTCCCCCCCCACACCCAAATATGCAAACAAACAAAAAAGGGCAAAAACCAAACAACGCTCCCACAATACGCTTTATAAGGGAATGACATTAAAAGTGTGTTTATCTCTGTAGGAGAGTAAACGGTTAGTCAATCATGTATTTATTTTCATTTCAGAAAAACGTCTGATTTCCCTATGTGTTGGTTGCGGCAATCAAATTCACGATCAGTATATTCTGAGGGTTTCTCCGGATTTGGAATGGCATGCGGCGTGTTTGAAGTGTGCAGAGTGTAATCAGTATTTGGACGAGACCTGTACGTGCTTTGTTAGGGATGGCAAAACCTACTGTAAAAGAGATTATATCAGGTACGCCATTTACGTTGTTTAATTGTTCCGTGAGATTTTTTTTTTTTAACTTTATATATTTGACAGAGGAATTAAGAGGAAAAATTGTGAGGAGGTGGATAAAAGATAATTGGTATGTTTTTACGTGTTTTCCCATGAATAGATCTGTGAGGAAAAAAGTTGGTCGTGAAGTTTTTTGTTTCATCGTTTCAAATGCAAATATCTGTATTACTAGAACTAGGTTCGGGACCGTGTAGTACCTTTCCGAGGACTTTGGCAAAGCATCCCGTGATTCTAAACAATTGGGGAATCGTAGGTAATGAAGAATATTTTCAGTAGTGCAGATATTATGTGCAACATGGAACAGATCACTTTCTAACACAACCTGAGAAATGTATCTCTCTGTGTTTCTGCAAAGACATAGTGGCATTCAAAAGAAAGGCACTTCAAGCATGTATGCCGTAAAAATAAATACACGGGTAGGGAAAAAAAAAAAAAAAAAAGAAAAAGAAAACCCTACTTAAACTAGGCCTATCAGAAACAAAAAGCAAAAGGAAAACAAAAACAAACACCGAATTTTCCTTCGGAGAGAAGGATACCTTCATGGGGATGTTAAAACCTAGACCGAAATTTTTCTTAGCTAAAATAACTGACATTTAATCTTTTTTAAATATTAACCCCTTTGGTGATATCTGGCTGCCTTTTCTTTCTTATCTTATCTGTACTGATGAATTAGACAGAGCAGATCAAATTGCCCATCATCTGTTCGCGAACAATTGGGTATATTTAGATAATGGAACCGCTTCCTTCCTCACATTAAAATCTGGTAACTGATAAAATGTGAGAGTTGCCAATGCTGACACTATAGAGAAACCAAAGCAGGAATTTCGAGTGTGTTTATTATTTGTGCTCCTGGGTCATGCTGATCCGTTTCAGTGTCGCCTACTGGGTTTGCCAAATCATAAGTTTGTATGACACTGAGATATGAACTTTTTTTTTTTTTTTTTTTTTTTTGCAGAAAGTTTTGGAAGCAAATCACCTAGCCACCTAAGATATCTTCTGATTTCTATGTAATTCTGAGTTGAAATAAAACTCTCGAATCTTTCTTTCTCCATTGTACAGCCAGACCTTTCCTTCAAGCCATTCTGAGATTATCCTCCAAATTCTAAAATGGCGAAAATAAGAGCCTTTTTAAAAAAAATTATTTACTTTTAAACAAACTTTGGAGCCATTCTTTTAAATGTTGTCCTTTCACTAATTTCAAATGAAAGGAAACGTTTGGACCGAAATGTGTTCACTTACCTCCTGACAGAACTCAGCGGGAGAAACTTAAACAGAAAAAAAAAATTATCTATTTAGGTTAATACGGAATACATCTATTTTGCTGTAATTTAAAAAGGGAAAAGTACATTATGTGCAAGTTGACTTTGAATTAGACCGTGAGCCAATCTCTAGGTGTCAAACCTATGGGCAACCACCATAACTTTTGTACCCATGAATGTACCTACTTTACGATCACTCTGTTCTTTTGCTGTTTAGCTGTTTGGTTTTTTTTTTCCTTCTCAAAACTGTGTAATTCGGATATATATAGCTCTGAATATAGAACTCTATAGCCATAAAAGCTAAAGAAGTGTGTATTCACGAGCATACATTACAGACTGTATGTCCAAGGAAGTATACTGGTGAGGAGATGGGTGAGGATAAATATTAGCTCAGTTTTAGAAGCAGCTTTCACAGTTCTGTAGATTGTGAGTGTGGATAAGTGCATGCACCCATACATTTGCGGAAATATGTTAATTTTAGATCATACCAAGGACTTCTGGCTAAGAAACACCCGGTGGGAGCCGAGAGAGTGTGCAGTTCTAGACACCCGAGTTGGAGCATTTTCTCATGTCTATCTACTGGTGGGCGAACTGTCCTTCTCCACGGGAGACGAGGAGCCCGCCACCCACTCCAGAAACCCATTATTTGCCGTGTGGGCCTGTAAAGGAGAAGTTGCCCTCTCATTCCTACTGGAGTGCTTGAGCCCCGGCTCAAGGTGGGAGCGTCAGGAGGAGGAGAGACGGGACAGGGAGGCTGAGGTAGAGAGAAGCTGCAGAGCCAGAGCACCGAAACTGCCTTTTAGTTGGGGGCGGGAGAGAGGAGTTACACTAGTATATATGTGAGCCTGAGGAGGCATGTGTGTTATGCTTATATTGTTGAATTGAATTAATCTGGTGAGAGGGGACTAGGGCAAGAGACCTTGCCCTGGCAGTCTCTCCTGCTGGGTCCCAGAGGCTAAGATGACGGCACACATCAAGCGGCACAAGTCTGGAGTGGGTTCCGCGCAAAAAGTATCACAATTTGGTGAAACTGGCAGGTTTGTGTCTGGGGAGTGTATGGCAGTCTCGCCTTTCCCTGGTGTGCCCGGGTAGTCCAGTTCAGCCTCAGGCCAGGCTAGGTCAGGTGAGGCGGCAGGGAGAGGGCAGGGATGGCCCCGCTCCTGCTGCAGCCCGGGCGCTGGGGCAAGGGGGAGAGGTCGGATATCCTCGTGAAGAAAGGGGGTCGGTTTTTTGTTTCTCTTTACACCTCTTCCTCCCAACTCTCTTCTTCCACGGGTGCATTCGTGACCGCTCTGCCTTTTACGGCACGGGGATCAGGGCACCGACTGCAAGTGAATCTGGCTTATTCCTTTCCTCTTCTGACTTCTGTATTTTCCATGCTTTTTAAAGTAGGGGATGGAGTGTGGTGCGTATACGCGAGGCCAGGGGCTGCCCACGAACGGGAGTGAAAACCTCTTTCTTTTTCCCTTTCCTTTCTCCCCCCCGCCCCTTCCCTGCCCTCCCCCTTCCCCCTCCCGTGCTCTCCCTCCTTCCCTCCCTTCTCCTTCTTTCTGGGCTGGGCCCTGCTCAGGTTATACGGCATCAAGTGCGCCAAATGCAGCATCGGCTTCAGCAAGAATGACTTCGTGATGCGCGCCCGCGCCAAGGTGTACCACATCGAGTGTTTCCGCTGCGTGGCCTGCAGCCGCCAGCTCATCCCCGGCGATGAATTCGCGCTGCGGGAGGACGGCCTCTTCTGCCGGGCGGACCACGACGTGGTGGAGCGGGCCAGCCTGGGCGGCGGGGACCCTCTCAGCCCCCTGCATCCCGCCCGGCCGCTGCAGATGGCAGGTACCGCCCGCGCCCGGCGCCGCGGAAACCCGCGGGGTTTGGCAATGCCCGACCCCGCTCCGGGCGGCGGGGAGAGCCCCACGGTCTCAGCGGGCCCCGCGCCTCCGTGGAGAGCCGAGCCCGAGCGTGCGCGCCCGCGGAGAGGCGGCGGCCGAGACGCGCCCCATGCTCAGGGCTGCTGCGGGTCCAGCTGCCGCGAGAAACGCCCGCGTTCGCGGAACACCTGCGGAGGGGCCGCGCCCCCACCCGCCTGCCTGCCCTCCTCCTGTCCCCACCGCGCACCGGGTGCGGGAGTCCTCCATCACCCCCCCCTCCCCGAGCCCGGGGCAGCCCTGAGCGAGCCTGAGAGGGACGAGCCGCTGCAGAGAGCAGGTCTGCACTTTCAGACTCTTCCGCTGGCTCAGGAGCGGACGGAGAAGCTGCTCTGAGCGCTGGAGGAAGTGGGGTCTGAAAAGAGATAGACTTCATAACTACAGCCTGGCGCTTAGGCTGTAATTTAAAACTGTCAACAAGCTAATCTTCGGTAATTGCCTTTTAAAGTGACTCTTGCCTTCTTGAAACGTTTCATGTGATTTGATGAGAATTTCATCTCAAAACTCAGCCTTGTAACTTCAGAGTCGCCCTACCTTACAACTCCATTCACACTTCCAGTTCTCAACTGGTATGTCAAATACTCGGAGGCGCTTAGAGCTTTAGGGAGGTACACGTCCCTGAGGCTAACTAGGCTGGACAATACAAGGTTGACCAGATCTTTTGCTGTGCAAGTAACTGTAACTCGGAAGTTTATTTGTAAACACAGCTATTCTGAAACGGGCTCATTTCCCTCTTCTGAGCTACTTTCAGATTACAAATCTATATATAGGGAGAAATAATCCAGTAACTGATCAGGGCAAAATTCTAGAGAGATTTTGCTCCCTGTATCATGTTTGTGCATGTCTCCGAAAGGCTTAGTGTGTCGGCAGGAACAATACTGATAAGATTTGAAGCCTTCGTATTGTCGTCATCGCATTTGCTGATGTATTCTTACAATTAGAAAAGTCGGGACCCGACTGTTCAAAAGTGAGCCCTTCTGACTGTTAGCTAAACAGTTTTAGCCAAAAAAAAAAAAAAAAAAAAAAAAAAAAAAGGTAGTGTTTTTATTTTTCCCTCTGCTGGGTCAGATTACACCTAATAGCTACAGCTACACAACGCACAGGAGAATAGCAGAATCACAGGAACAGTTTGAGCTCTTGATGTGATGCCACCAGTAATTTTGCGTTTCTTGTCAGTTTCTACGAGTTGCTGGCTTGCTCTCCTTTTCAAATCACTAGATACATATTTTTAAATTATTCATCTAAAGGATAAGCAAATGCACCTAGCACCTACACTTTCTAAGATAAATCCCATCTCCTATGCTTTGAGATACGGAGTTCTCACAGCTCTTTTCTTCCATTGGCATGGCGCAGAGGATTTGGCTTGTTTTACTCTGGTTTGGAAGCGTCAAACTGCCGGGAGCCGCTGCACGTTATCACGACTTCTGGCTAAAATGATGTAGATTCACTATGCCAGAAGCAGGCTCGAATTATGATTAATTTAAGAAGCATTCTTTCATTAATTTTCAGGCCAAAAGTGTTTTGGTGATTTGTCAGGAGACAAATACATAAACCCCTCCTGCCCCTTTCCTAGTGTACATACACCTTAACTAACTTGCCCTCCCCTGTCAAGTTTCATACAGGTTCAAGCTTCTGTCATTAGGGGTTTTAGGGGGGTGGTTTGTTTTTGCAAATTAATTGTCTGTGGAGTCAGAAATGTCAGTCACTCCACCAGTGCATAAAGCAGACGAGGCTGCAGCAGCTCCGATAGATCTGAGTGTTTGAATGGCCTTTGAAAGAGGGTTCATCACCCGCCCCCCCCCCCCCCCGCCCCCCCCCCCGCCACCCCCCCCTGTCCCACCAGCTTAGATTCATAGTCTGCAGACTCCCTGCTTCCTACTCATGGGGATCCTGTTCCTCCCTTCCCCTTCCCTTACAGCAGAACCTATCTCTGCCAGACAGCCAGCTCTGCGGCCCCACGTCCACAAGCAGCCCGAGAAGACCACCCGAGTCCGGACTGTCCTTAATGAAAAACAGCTTCACACCTTGAGGACCTGCTACGCTGCCAACCCCAGACCTGACGCCCTCATGAAAGAGCAACTGGTAGAAATGACTGGCCTCAGCCCGAGGGTCATCAGGGTTTGGTTTCAAAACAAGCGATGCAAGGACAAAAAAAGGAGCATTATGATGAAGCAACTTCAGCAGCAGCAACCCAATGACAAAACTGTAAGTGGCTTCAGCCTTTGTCCATATGCTGCCTTAATTTCCAAAGAGAAACGCCTGGGGTATGTCCGGCCCGGACAGCCCCAGGACTCGGTTTGATGCTGTTGATTTTTTGCGATCTCCCTGAAAACAAAGAAAACGACAGCGCTTAGCTATTACGCGTTAGTTTCTGCTGTCAGTGCAATCGAAACAGACCACGGCGAGGAGCCAATTTAGGTTGCTCAGGAGATCTCAGAATTTGTGGGGCTAAGGATACGCAGTACCTTAGATTAACTTCTCTGCAGCATGAAGGAGACCTGCAGACCTTATAGGATATAATAAACCCAGTCTCGTCTAATATTTATATTGCAATGCAAAGGACTTATTAAGGGGAAAATGACGCTTTTGCCTTCTTCCATGTTTTTAAACACGAGTAAATCCAGAAGTAAAAAAAGTAAAAATTAAATAATAAGTGTTTTTCTTAGCACTTTATATACTACAAAGTGAGTGTGTTTCTCAGTGCACTTACTGTAGAAAAAGACAAATGCAATGCAAATTTTTCAGAATTACCATCCTGTTTACAGGTTAATTTATATTACGTCTCTGTAGAGCTCTTTTCTGCAGATATATGCATGGGTGATGTAAACAAGTGGAATGCACTGGGTTCAGCAGAACAAATGGTCTGCCTTCATTTTAAGCCAAATTTCTTTCTTTTTTTGTTGTTGTAAGTCCATTTGAAGAAGAGTCTCTTACTCTCTCTAGGTATATTGACTGACCTGAGAATGACTATTCATTCGTAAGGCTGCCTAGTTAAGTGGAATTTAAGGAGTTTCATTTTACCCTGTTGGAATGCAATAAAACATGGTGTTATTAACTCGCCTGAGCAATCTATTCGTCGAGGCTTGGAGTTATGTTGTACACTGTGCCTGCACCACGGGGCATACTGAGAGAGCTTTTATTTTTTTTCTTTTTTTTTTTTTCTTTTGGAAAGAGCGCGGTAATGACGTACCCCAGGTTTGCCGTGCAGCGGATATATGATCCAGTTAAGGTCACGCAAAACAAAACCAGACTGGATGCAAACTATAGAAGGGAGCAGGATTAACCGTTTCTCGTTCTGAGACGTGCACTGGCAGTCGAGATACAGGGTACTCGTGTTTAAGAGAGCTTGGGGCGGAGGGGGTATGCCTTGAGACGAATAGGAGGATTAAAGAGAAAGAAAGTAAACTTCCACCGTGATAAATGCAGGGAGTAGAAACAGGCTGACCTAGAGTAGAATAGAGTAAGACATTCACAGCAGATTAACAAAGCAAATACAAGCGACCGTATAGATAAGATAGAAAGCAGTTTATTGACTCAGCGTTTATATACAATAAAGCTAACCAAGCTCATTAACATCTTTTGCTGGGCTGTTTACAGAATATCCAAGGGATGACAGGAACTCCGATGGTGGCTGCTAGTCCGGAGAGACATGACGGTGGTTTGCAGGCGAACCCCGTGGAGGTGCAGAGTTACCAGCCGCCCTGGAAAGTACTGAGTGACTTCGCATTGCAGAGTGACATCGACCAACCTGCTTTTCAGCAACTAGTAAGTGTTGGTTCCCAGCCCGGGCCAGCCGGTACCCGGCTCAGAACAATGGGCGATTCACTCCAGGTGCCAGATGCTCTGAGAGAGACAAGCAATCCAGATTAGCTGGGTTTTCCAGAAATTGCAAGGCGGGCATAACTGCATCTGTAAAAGCAGAGAACTGAATTGATTTCACAGAGCTTGGTGCAAAATCGACCTTAGCGTACAGCAGACATATTGCTGAATTGAGTGTGAGTTTGGATAAGGCCCGACTCAGGTCTGATAATAGCTTACACACCCCTGAAAACTGAAGCACTCCACTAGAACATTCTTTATAAATAACTTAATTGTACTTACATTTGTGAAAGCAGTTTCTAGAATTTGCCCCTCCCCAGTTCAGGCGGATTTTGCCTTTATGCTATAGGATGAATTTTAAATACATGACTACAATGTGAGCCAGGACCCTTGTTTTGTCAGACAAATATGAATCTCCTAATTAAAATTTCAAAGTCCTTGTTTTAAGCATGTACCTCTAGACATAACTTTATGTATCTTTATATAAACATGAATCTATACATATATATATGTATCTTACATTGAGTGTTGTTCTTTGGAAAGGAAATTGCTAATACATATTTAGGTGAAAAGTTCAAGCAATATGATAAACTACCTTAAGCCAAAAGAAAATAGACCTTTTAGAATAAGTTCTGTCCTTAACTTACTTCTTTACACCTACATCACTTGGCAGCCCATATGTGACCATATGACCAACAATACTAAGGTTCAACAAGGTGAATTGAGGAAGGAAGTTCAGTCTTAAGTCAATTTCCTGGCCTAAGTATGTTAAAACCAGATCTTTTAAATAATAAGGTATGTCGTGTATAGTATTTCAAGGATTCAAAATAACAGTTATGAAAAATTTACATGTAAGCCTTTTTTTGATGTCTTGGGCTTTGTTTTTTTTTTTTTACATCAAGTGATGCAAGACAAAGGTTTGTAGTTGAATCTAACATTGTGTTCAGATCTTTTCAGTTTAGTATCATGCTCTCCTGCAGAATCCCTTTTCTTTTGCCCAACAGCAGTCTGCAGTGTGTTTCCTTCACTGGCACACTATGCCTGCTTGGGAAACTGTAGCACAGCAGCAGGTCTATTTGCATCCTCTTATATCTAAAGCAACCACTGCTTTTCCTGCTTTAATCCAGCTGTCCATCAGACGTGAAAAAAATTATCTCCTTTGGTTGCCTTACTTACCATGCCTTAACAAAATACGAGACTTTAAAAATCTTTGATGCAGTGAGTTTTTGTATTAAATCGTTCAAAAAAGGGGGAAAAAAGCAGGATGGAAGATGGATAGTCCAAATACACATACACATATAGGTAAATAGACCATTAGGTTGACAAGTTAATATTGATATACATTTGGCATAATATGTGATACTGAGAAGGGTCAAAATAAAGAATAATGGAAGGAACAGACCCTTCATTGGTGGCTCAAGGCACGGCTCTAATCTGAAAGGGGCCTTAATCACAGAATTGGCTAGCTAAATAGGTGCCAAAGAAATGCTTCTGGATTAGCAATGTTCCACCCTTCAAGTCATGCTTTTTCCCGATGCTACTCCTAAACTAAAAGGAGCAGTGGGGCATATTAAGATGGAATAGTGTGACCTTTTTTATCAAACTGACTCTCATTAAGAAGAGATAGCACCAGCCTCGAATCACGAATGAAAGAGGATGGCTGGTTTCAAATGCCTTCTGCTCCTGGATGCTCCTTCCAGGTTTATTTTGGTATGTGCACAAAAGGGGAAAAAGTAATCTTTCTGTTTCATGTCAAGAAAACACATGCACTCCTAAATAATTGACTAGAACATCCTGTTGGGACTGCCACTCTTGCAAGACAGGGAAGAAAGCCTCGATAAGTTTGTTTGTTTATTTGCTTGATTTTTTCAGTCTTCATTTTCCATTTTTTTTAATCTACTTTTTCTTGGTGATTTGGCCAAAGGCCTGAAGAAAGTTCTTGTGAAGTCAATGGGGAAGCTAAACAGAGCAACCAGCAGTGACACAGCCTCCTGTGGAGATGTATCAGGCCTATTGGCTGCATGCCTTGTGTATTTATTTTTGTGTTCTTCTTTGCCTGCTACTTTTCTTTGAGTTTTACAGTTGTAGCAACACTTCTTTTTCTTATTTTCTTCTTCTTTTTTTTTCTCTCTCTCTTCTTTTTTTTTCCTTTTTTTTTTCCTTTTTTTTTTTTTTTTTCCTTTTTTGGCAGGTTAATTTTTCAGAAGGAGGACCCGGTTCCAATTCTACTGGAAGTGAAGTAGCATCAATGTCCTCTCAGCTGCCAGATACACCCAACAGCATGGTAGCCAGTCCTATTGAGGCATGAGGAACATTCTTTCAAATTTCTGTTGTTGTTGTTTCTGCCCTTACCCTCACCCCTGTTGAAGAGAGTGGGAAAGTGAACATGTTGGGACTTCGAAATTTAGGGGGAAAGAATATTTAACAACCCTGTAACGAACCTAGCAAGGAACTGCTCCATGAGATGAACGGAGTCATATTTGAAAAGACAAGGTAATATGGTAGCAACACTGTGAAGACAATCATGGGATCTTACTAGAAAAAAATACATAAAAGAACCACAAACTCCGCGCTTTTCAATGATCAGAGGAGGATCGAAAAGACGTTTTCCAAATGTAAAGGATTTGTACTCGTGGATCTCAAAAAAAAAAAAAAAAAGGAAATCTTTTCATTTGACTGCACATCTTAGGGAGAAACCAAGGTAGAGGGACTTTCTATCCAGTCCCTCCCATTCCGAATGGTGCTGTTTCTATATTGGGGATAGCCTTGCCAAAAGAAGCTCCAGTAGGTTTTCCACCATCAGGAAATAGACGATTCAGCCCTGCATTGTTGAAAGATTCCTTGCAGGAAGGTGGAGCTGCATTGGTTTGCAATGTTGTTTTTAGTTGACTCTTAACAAGGGGTTGTTTCCTGGGTCTCTTCTAGCATGCCTGTAGCGGGGTTTTGATTTTGTTTGGTTGAGATCCACCCCCTACTAAGTCTCATGCGTTTAAAAATAGGTTTTTGAATCCTCTTTAAAGGCGAATTTATAAAAACATTGCAACAAGGTATACCTCTATTTTGCCACAAAGCGTCTCGGGATTGTGTTTGAAATGTGTCCGTCCAAGAACCTTCCCCTCCCCCAGAGATGTGTATAGTCATTGATTATAACGACTGTTTTTCTCTCTTTCTCCTTCTCTTTCTCTTTCCCTTTCTCTTTCTCTTTCACTCTCTAGAAAAAAAAAATAGGAAAAAAGGTAAAAAAATAGGAAAAGTAAAAAGAAAAAAAATCGCTCTTTTTGTTTGCTCTTGCATTGCAAAATTATAAAGTAATTTATTATTTATTATCGGAAGACTTGCCACTTTTCATGTCAGTTGACTATTTTTTTTTTGTTTGCTGAAGTAAAAAAGAAAAAAAAAAAAAAAAAAAGAAAAGGTTGTACCGTGGTCTTTGAATTATATGTCTAAATCTATGTGTTTTTGTCCTTTTTCTTTCCTTAAATATGATGTGAAATAAAAGCGCCATATGTAGAATTATTATATCTTCAGGACTATTTCACTAGATAAGCGTTTGGAATAGAAAAATAATAATAATAATAATATTAACATTAAATAATGAACAAAGTTCCCTCTTTTAAATATTTACAGGTTAGCAGCTAAAATACCTGAAATAAAATATTGCATGCAAAGCCGGTCGTTAGTGAATAAAAGGAGTGTGATATTTTATTGCAAGTATTAACGACCAGCTTGTAAATTTCCGTTTCAACAACTGTATCAGGGCTAGCTGGATGCCTTAGCTTTCAATCGATAACGTTAGAAAGTCTCTTGTTCCCCCACCCCATTCCTTGCCCTTAAAAGTGATATTACTCTAGGCATGATCAGACATAACGTTAAGACATCTAAAGAACTGAGAGCTCAGGCTTTTTGCTGAGTTCTACTATTTTTAAAAAATAATAAAAAGAAAGTGCTGTATACCAAAGCCTCGTTGTTGAGATTGTTGAAGTGACCTGTACTTTAAGTATAAGCTCCTGATAAAAGGGACGCTTTTTGCTTAACAAGTCAAGTATGACCATTATTTATCAATGTCTGCTGTCAAAACAATTGAATAATGCTGCAGGAGGAATAGTTGTGGGGATATTTCTGTCGGGGATATTGCTGTGAAATTGCACGAATATGTTCCTTATTTTCTGTCGACTTCCCTCTCTTCACTCCCTCTTTTCTTCCTTTTTTAATTTGCGGGGAGAGGGTGGTGAAAGCTAGAAACGTGGGCGATTTCTTGGGGAAAAGTAGAAAGAAGTAAATGAAAATAAATGGGAAAGGGTTGTTTTTGCTCCAATCCAAGTGTTCCCTAGTGCTCCCGGGCAGCACAAGACAAAGGTTCGCTTTAAAACACCCTTAAGGATTGGAATATACAGAGATTTTCAGTCTGACAAAGACAAGTTGGTTTGCATGTCAGTTACTCCAAACCCCAATGTTTTCTTAACATAACCTTCTTTTCCCTCCCTCCTCACCATCTCAGCCCACCCTGAGCAAGCTCAGCTGTAGACAAACCATTTCGACAGTACAGAGAACATTAAAAAATGTTAAAATCTAATACAAGGATTTCAATCATCCTGATTAGAAACTGGATTCATTTTGTATGCTCAAGTGTAATACATTTTTGAGTACTTGATAAATATTTAAATAAATATGAAATCTACCTTAAACTGTGTGATTAGTAACCCTTGTGTTTTCATGCAGGATCGGAGGAGTGGTACGGCGCTTCAGGGGGCGGGAGGGAGAAGGGGTATCATTTCTACCCGGTGGTCTGACATGTAAGTTGTTGGAGTCGCTCTTACTTGGGTGAGTTTGGAGACGGAGTCTCCGACTCGGGAGGGTCTGTAACTGGCGCTGGAAACCTGTAAGGGCAGGGCAGCCTCGGGACTTTGCGTTCGCCTCTTGCCGCCGGGAGGCTAACGCGTAGGTGGTAGGAGCGGAGGCTCCGCGGGAGACACGCGGGGTCACGCAGGGCGGGGGGAGACCCCGAGAGAGTAACCTGCTCACCGGGGGGCTGGGGAGAGCTGCCCCTCTATCCTCCGGCCCCAGGAAGGACTTTCGGGCTGGTGAATGCCTGTCGGCTCCGTGTGCCACGCAGGAGGGAAGGGTGACTTTTGGCTGAAGGTCCTTGCGAGCGAAAGGCCCCCCAGCCCCGTTCGGCGCCCCGCGGTCCCGGCGCGCCCTCCGGGCGGCTGGGGCAGTCGTCAAGATAAGCCGCCCGCCGGGAGGCAGAGGTTGACGTTTGGGCTGCCAGAACAGCGTCTTGCACCTTGAAACACACCGGGCAGCAGCGTGTCTTTGGAGCCGGAGCGCTGCCGCTGCTCTGCAGCTGCGGGCCCGAGCCCCACCCGCGATGTGCCTGCACACACACCTACCTCCAGGCTCCTGCTTGCCCTCCCGCAGAGGGCCTGAGACCCCCAACCCTGTCTGGGGGATTGGAAGAGTGGGGTCGCTTCTGCGACGGCCTCTCGGGGTTCTCTGCGTCCCCATGGCCATTGCGGCCCCGCAGACCCGCGGTCAGCCCGGAACCTCCACCCTCGAAACTTCAGTTAAACAAAATTCGTCTGATAATTTTTTTTTTTTTTTCTTTCTCTTTTATGGCTTTTGATTTTCTTTTTCATTACATATATTTGAGAGTCCCCACAAACTTTTGAGCGTTTTCCGCCGTGGAGCAAATAAAGACAAACTTTCAAGCGGATCCTTCCAGTGCCTGCAGTAGAACATTCTTCCTAAGCTTGGGCAGTAGGATTGGTGTAAGCGAGAGAAAAGATCCTCTTCATGAAATGCGTGTCCTTATGGTGCTCTGCCAGGATCCTGCTCAGGCTCCTCTTTCCGTATGGACAAGATTGGCGAATAGCAGTTCTTCTTGCTGCAGCTACTCTGAATGGTGTCAAATAAGGCCTGTTAAAACCTACTATGATTTCTCTGAGGACTTTGCACGCACTGACATCAATATTCAAATTCTCCTCATTTCAATATTTGTACCCAGGTTAATTAGCTCTCAGCATCTCCAGCCAACGTGGCAGTGTGACGCAGAAGCCGGGTACGTGAATTCCGGAGTTGAGATCAGTTAAACACTCCAACAGTAAGTATTTGCACTTATATACGTCTATATGCGTACATATACTAACAAATTCACGTTGGGTTACCTAAGAACAGATGTCAGGGAAGGAATAAGGGACCCTCAGGCGATGCCGACCCTCAGGCCGCCGCATCCCCAGCCACAGCGCAGCGCCCGGGACGGAGCCGGGGAGGGGTCAGGGTCCGTGGTGCCGAGTGGCTTTCACGGGCATTGATCCTTCCTGGCCCTCTCCAAACGCCCGAAACGCCGAAAGCGTTTTACGGTGAGAGATGCCGCTGCTGGGCGCTTTGCGTGCTTTAGCGAAGCTGTAAGTAGTTAATAAAGGGGCTGGAAAGAGATCCTGTTTACTGATTGTTCCTGATTGTTGTTTTCTTGATAACAGAGCAAGCCACTGAATGACTGTTTGAGCTCAGGCGCCACAAACATAAACTTAACAGCTCCCAGTGTGCCGGCCCTTCTGGAGGATCACTCCTCACCTCCCAGGGCTTGTGAAGTGCAGGAGGAGAAGGCAGTTCCCAAGGAGGCAGGCTCTGGGGTGGGGGGGTGGCGCTGGGGAGAGTAGAGAAGACTTGCCTGTATACCCGATCTTTCCATACTGCGTGATATCTGCCCTCATTAGCCAGGGGCAAACCGTGTTAAATCAATAGGCACTTTTCTCCGAGCCTTCTACCCGTGACAGAGCTCGGGGCAGGCTCTGAATACCTCGCTGAGCATCATCCTAGACGAGAGATGTTGCTTTTATATCACACTGCTGCTTCGTTTGAATTTCCTTAAATTTTCTTGCGGAGGCTAATGGCCACCAAACAATTGCGTGCTATAGGCCAGGGAGGGAGGGCGAAAGAGACAAGGAGGGCGCGCATCCTCTCCGCGGCAGATCCGCGCCGAGCACCCCGCGCCGAGCCTGGTCTCCCGGGATCGACAGCACCTGGG
>JACBWW010001181.1:0-15283 GCA_020086605.1 Lanius collurio
AAAAAAAAAGAGAGGGAACTGCTTAGATATAAGATCCAAAGTTCATTAGGAGTGTTCTTTGCATAGCTCCAAAGCCAAGATGTGCTGGGGCATGTGGAAAAATAAGGAGGTGTTAAAATCTACTGAGCGTCTTAGTTTTCAAAACCAGTTCAAAGTCCTAGTCTTGGATTATTCACAGTGTGACCTTGGGGCTATTTGGGATGCCATAAAAACTGTATTCAGGAAGGAAGGAAGAGATTATTAAAAAGGAAAGAACTGTTTTTCATTCTAATAATGTCTTTAGTGCAACAGTCTGTTTCTTTTACATAAAACCTTTCATTTGACTATATCAACATATTTGTTAGAATAAAAAAAAATTAAAATCTCAGCAGCACAAGGAAAACCTGGGGCAACCAATTAGGAAGAAGAGCTAGAGATTTGAATGTACTTATCACTCACAAGAGAGATATGTAACAATAAGATAACCTAGTCTTCTCCTCCTAGAAATAAAATAGTCATGCTAATAGGATATATCCATCACAATGTTTCTCTAGTGTAATCTCACCCTGCAATTTTTGAAACCAGAAGTATTTTTAAATTTCCACATGAAACTGACCCAGCTAAACATTTATTTTTATCTTTTCATTAGAATTTTTTTAATTCCAAGAAAAAAGAAATAAAATTCTATTTTTTGCAACTAAATCTCATTTCCTGCTTGGAAAATTTTCCACTTCCTCCATGTAGCTTCTAGGGCAGAAGATACACATGAAGGTTATATGAAAAGCAAATAAATATGTAGATGAAAGAATTAGCTGTTCTAATTGTAATTTGACTTGCTGCTGTATTTAAAACACTATATTAATTAAAAATAAATTTTTGTCTGCAATACAAATAATATACCTGGGTGGGCAGTCTTCTGTTGGGAAAAGTCTACCATAGAGATCTATTACTAACAAGTATTTACTTACCCTGCTATGATTTTTTAAAGTACATTATTTTGAACAGCTGGCAGCTATCAGTGAGAGTTCTTATACAAAAATAAACACAAGAGCTAAACCAGAATAATTATTGAGTTGCTTAAATTCAATTTAAGATTTTTTTAATCTCTCTAAACCACAATTTAAAAAATGGGTGGTCCCAAATTAGCTACTATATAATAGAGCTTAAATTATGTGAGGGGTGAATTAACTCATTTCCTTCTAAGCTTTTACAACTCTTTGATTGCTATGTAAATAATTCATGATGTTTTATTTATAACAGATCAGTGGGAAATAGAAACCCATAATGTAATATTGTCCTTTTTTTCTTATTTTTCTCTACACCTTAATGCTAGCAACAACAAATACACCACTGACATATCCATTTAAAAGACAGAAATACATTTATTCTTACCATAAAGTTGCCCTAAAATCATTACCCTCTTCAGAAAAATACTAATGTACTTGGAGCAAATAAATCCTGTTCAGTTTGCCCACACTCCACCCCTCAGGACGCTACCAGAGCAGCACAACACACCTCAAACCTCAAAACCACTGGAATAAAACCTTGGTTTGATGTGTTCCTGACCCTCAGGCAATGCCTACAACAGTTCATGAATGCAACTTGAGGTTTTATAGCATCTGGGAAGTCTGTGGTCTCTCAACCCTTAAAGTTCCCCATGTGGGATTCTTCCCACTTCCTTCCACCTTTGCTTGGTTCAGATGCCTGGGGAAAATGGATGAAGATGGTAATTTAGAAATATAACTCCTAAAAATGTTCTGATGTGGTAAGGAGAGAGAGGACATTAAAAACAGAACCAAACCCAACAAACCTGAATGGACAATGGCAGTTCCACTCACAGCAAATATGGAACTGCTCAAACTCCTTTGTGTTCCACATTAGTGGTTGGGTTTGGAAGGGACCTTAAAGATTATCCAGTTCCAAAACTGCTGCCATAGGCAGAGACACATTGGAGTTTAGAAATGTCATGAACATTTTCCTAAAATGCAGGATTGTGGTAGGTATGTGTTTTCTTTTAGACACCTGATAGAAGTGAAAGAAGGAGGCCTAAAAGTGTGGGAGGCCAAGCTAGAGGTCCCCACTGTACTTGATATGAATGGTTACCATCAGTGTGTATCTGAAAGTGGACTTTTGCAGTTCCTGTCATTGCCTTACCCACCCACCCTGAATCCCAGGCACTCACCCTTCTTTCAGTGCAACTTCTTCCTCAGAACTATTTTACTTTTGATATGTGTTATTTCCCCAGAGACTCTCTCTCTTCTGTTCTCAGAAAATTTTCTATGGTATTGCTAGGTGGGATCATTTCAGGAAGCAGCTCAAAGAATTAAACCAGATTTTAAGAGAGTGAAACCAATTTTCCAGCTTAAAAGTCACAACAGTTACCTCTGGGATGATATGCTGAAGCCACAGTAAAAATTTGATTCCTTCATCAGGAGTAGAACAGAATTTACTGGTCTTGCAAATCTTACCAAAGATCCTATAATTCGTAATACCTTCCTGGGAGGTGTTAAACAGTCTTTGGCATGGCTGGCATCCCAGTACTAATCCAAGTCTTCTTCACTGGGTAAAGGAGGAGCTTTTCCTCCAATTTGAATTCTGATGGAGTTTCCCCTCTGCTTTCCCTTCCTTCCTTAAATATTTCTCATTGGGCTATGTGGTCAGTTCCTCTTAAAGTACTTTACATCCAGCTTTCCCTTTCCCTTCAGGAACATTACTCTTTTTGGGTAACTTCCCATTCCTTTCTGCCAAGGGCCTCTAAGCCCATTATTCTATACCAGCAAAAGGAAGGCACCCATCCCTTGTGTCATCCTCTTGCAGGGGGTAATGTGGTACAACTCATGGGACACCTCCCTGCACCTCCCAGGAGGAGGGGCTGCCTGTACCTCATCTGTTCCTGAGGGCACTGGGAGTGGGGAACAAAGACCTGTAAGTATCTGCAGAGTAGTCTCAGGACCAATACATGTTTGGTAAGGCTAATGTCAGATTAAATAAATCTAATTTCAGATAAAGCTACTATTCTTGATACTGTACCAGAAGATTAGCATCCAATATTGGGTCTGATGTAAAATTTTAGGCATGCTGTGATGTGTTAGCCTATAATTATTTTTAAAAATCTGGTTTAAAATTGAAGCCCAGATCACCTCTGCCTCTTCCTCCAAGCTTAGATCCATCAAAGCAGCTTTTCATGAGCACAAAAACAGTGTGCTGGTGTTTGCCAACAGGAACACTTCCCTGCATCCTATGTAGAATATTCTATATAGACACAAGAGCTCCTCTGTTCTTTCATTGTAGGAAGGATTATTAGACTACCTAGAAATTCTTGCCTTTCAGCTGCAGTAAGAGGGTTTTGACTTCCAGCAGGACTGACTTTAGTTTCCAGATCTTGTGGTTGCAAATGAACATGTCAGCTGTGATCTTGGGATTATGCAAGGGATGGGATGCAGCTAAAACTTAATTAAAAGTTTTCATAAGCATTTTCTTAAGCTCCAAAGAGAAGAGAAAGGAAAAAAGAACCTACATGAAAAAGCAGGCTGGATTGAGTGGACCACTACTTTTTAATGAAGTTCCACTTGTAGGTTTAAACTCAGAAGTGACCATCCTGTCTGACCCCAAGCACAACAAAGGCCACAGATTTTCACCCAGGAATTTCACCCTTCCACTTGGTAACTCAGAGTTGATTTGATCTTTTACAAAAACATGCAGCCTCTATTGAAAGTCATGAGGAGTTTATCCCTCCTCACCAGCAGACTTCCAGGTAATATTGAATACTAACAGTTGTCACACTTCTCAGGTTACTCAGTCATTGACAGGAAAATCCATTTAAGAAACAAATCTATCCTGAGCAAACAGGCCTTTAATCTCTTGCATTATCTCCATTGAAGGTGATTTTATTCAAGGAAGCTCAGGAAAAAAGGCTTTTATAATTGCACTGCCTGCATATGAATGTGTTTAATGACTTTTTAACCCATTATCCATCCATGGGATAACAATTTCAAATAAATGTGTTTCCCAGAAATGGGTAGCTAGACAAAAAAAACCTACTAGTGGTATATTGGATTTTAACACTGGAAAACCTTTATAGGAAAAAGAGTCTGTAAATGTTCAAACTACAGAAAAGCTCCCTGTGAAATTACAGTTTCATAGGCAACACAGAATTGCTCACCCACAAAATCTGTCAGTGGGAGTGTATGACCATTCCTCTGAAGGACCTAGGAAATGTGGGCCACCCTCACACAGTTCTGAGGAACCCAACACACCTTGGCTGAGTCCTTCTGTTACAGAGCTTTTAGTCAGATTTCCTTTGCTTTTCTTCCAGTTCTGTGAATCTGTCCTTTTTCTTTTATTTTTTTTCTATTTTCTTTTTCCTCCAATTTACTAAGAAACATTTCCCTACACTTCCCAATTCAGTAAATTGAAGAAAGGTGAACAAAAGAAAAAAGTTCTGCATTTTTGCAGAAAAAAAATTACACCCCTAAGCTTGATTTAATTTCAACTCTTTTTTGTCTTTATGTCTCAACTGCTGGCCCACCACCAATCTGTTGTAGCATGCCTGTGTCTCAGTGAGGGCTCATTCTCACTTCCCCTGTGAAGCAGGATACTGAACCAGTGCCAGAGAGGGACAACCCCTGCCTGACAGGACTGCAGAGTGCATGAAAAATTTAAACATGCATGTAAAAGGGAAGTAAAATGTTGTATTAAAAGCCACTTACAGGAGAACAGGAGCAAGGAGATGATCTAAGCCCAGCCACATCTAATCCCCCTGTGGCTTCCATGCCTCTCAGTAGCAGAGTTGGATTTTTTTTCTGTAAGGGTTTATTTCAGATAAACCAGACAACACTTGGCTCTAAATGGCACAATTCTTTCTGCAATAGCAGGGATCCTTTTGGAAAATGTGAGGCAAAATGCTCTAACATCAGTTGTGTGGAAATCAAACAGTGGGACAAACTGTGCTGTCCAGAAAGAACCATATACTCAACTATGCAGAATTATAAGCAGGAAAATAACAATATCAAAAGGATCTGAGTAAATAAAAATAATTCAGGAAAAGACTCTTCCCCATCTATTCATTCCTAATGAAAAGAACCAAACCTAAGGATGGAGTTACTATCATGGATCTTCCCCTCCCCTCTGTATGCCAAACCAATATCCACAAATACAAAAGAAATTGAAAATAGTACTCTCTTCATGGGAGGTGATCCATTCTGTAGGCCTGTATCAAAGGTCTGAGATTTTAATGGGTAATCAGCCATCTGGAGACATTCCCTCGAGGTGCCTGCATATTTTGATTACAGAAGAACTCAACACTACAGCTCTGCTGCTCAGGATGAGCTTTCTGTGTCTAGTACCTTATATTATTAGACATATATTTTGTATTAATTTATACCTTGGGGAATTATGGCACATTAGTTTGCAACTTGCAGAAATCACCTGTCTCTTTAAATTGACATCAGGTGAAGCTCCTGCAGCCACAGAGTAAAAGCTTCCTCACATGCACACGTAAAGAGGGGCCTCTCCCAGGGACCAAATGGGGATGAAAATGGCCACTTAGAAGCCTTCCACTCCTGCAATATTGCCAGCTCTTGACATTCAGGTCTCATGATTAAAACTTTAAAAGAGATCATGAAAATAGATTTTATGCTTGTCTTTACGTTTTCTTTCCCTTTTTCACTTTTTCTCTCTTTCTAGCTTTCTCTTTCTTTCTCTTTCTCTTCTTCTTTCCTTCTTTCTCTCTCTCTCTCTCTCTTTCCTTCTTTCCCTTTTTCCCTTTTTCTCTCTTTCTAGCTTTTTCTTTCTCTTTCTCTTCTTCTTTCCTTCTTTCTCTCTCTCTCTTTCCTTCTTTCCTTTTTTCTTGCCTTCTTGCCCTCTTTCCAATTTTTTCTCAGTCACTGTGAGGCCTTGGAAACTTCAAATCTTTTAAAAGGGAACACAGTGATTTTTCACTCATTACTCTAGTATATGATGTTTTAAGAAAGCCATCAAATTTTGCAAGGCTCACTAATAAAAATACTGTAGCTGGCAACGTGGTTGAATGAATCATTCTCCCTAGGATTTTTGTATAGACCAAATATGCTGGCATGAGCAACTACTCTCTTCAAATAAAGTGATGGAGCCAGAAGGAATGGTTGCAGCACAAAAGCTGTGACCTGTCCTGATTAAGCTCCTTTTTATATCTGGCTTTGTTGATATCTCCTTGTTTATTCTCCTGTGAACGTAGCCAGAATATGCATGATCTTTTGCAAACAGTCTTGCATCTGCCTTACAAATCTTCCCAGACAGACAGACAGCCAAACACAAACCAGCTGCAAAACAAACAGGTATTGCAATATTGTGCTCAAGATTGTAAGTCTGGCTGAGAAGAGCATAAGAACCTCGGCTCAGTGCCTGGTTTATGTGTCTATTTTTTTCATCTTACTCACTTAAAAACCAAAACCAGCCTCATATGTCCACCATGAATAATGACAGATGTGTAGCCCAGCATTATCTCTCACCACCCACCTCCTTTCACAATCTCACAGCTGATTTGTTGACTTTTTTTTTGTGTGTGTGTGTATACTTGTTCCTTCTGGCCTGTGAGCCTGCCCTCCTTTCTCCTCAGTAATGGAGTCCAGCTTTGTGTCTAGTCCCAACTTCACCATTCACTTGACAGAGTTAAAATTATCTATTTTAACACAAATCAGTCACAGCTCAAATGTTCTGGCACTAAGGAAGGTGGGTGTACTGCAGAAAAAACCTCACATACTGTTTGAGATCTCATTCATTTGTGGCTGGAATTGAAATAAGGGGTTAGAGCAGGGCTCCCATGAAATTCTAAATGCTCTGTCCAACACTGAAGTTGTCACAAGTCCTAAATATTTGTTGCACTTAAATCAGGAGGCATACAGGCATTTACCATAAAAATTCCCCAAGGACCCTGAATTCTGTGTCTCTGTGTGCATACAACCTCCTGAGGTCTCTCAGCCAAAGACACCAAGGTCAAAGTCCCATAAAATCTCAAAATCCACAAATGAGGACCTCCTCTTCACAGGACCTAAAAGGCACAGGAACATATTTTGAAGACAATTCCACAAACATCCCTTTTTTTTTTAAACATGAGCAGAGCAGGAGCTTATTCCTACCTCCCCTATTCACTATTTTGAGAGTAAGAGCTTATGGAAAACCTGAGGACACTCAGCTCTACATAACATCTTTTCTACATACTCCCCTAACTTTTAAGCTATCCAGGTAGAGAAGAGCTCACTTAAAGCCCTCCCACCAGAGGTTTTCCATTTTCTATAAAAGTATTGAAGATCTTCCAGTGAAGGAGGAGAATATAGAATAAAATGACCCTAAGCCTGTGGTAACAGCTCTCAGCTTGCAAAAGGGCACAAAAATTCATGGTTGTTGAGTTCTTAAGTCCTTTTCTGCATTAAACTTCCATGGGATAAAACAGAAGGGACTGGACAGACTCATGCACTCTCCAAAGTGAACTCTCTAACTGCCTGGACAATGGGTGGGCAACAGAGACCATTCACCATGACCTGTCACCCTGGGAAAATGGGTCCACTTCTGGACCCCCAGTGAGCTGAGAGATGCAAAGAGGCTGAGCCTCCTGCAGTTTAACTACAGCACTAATGGCTAAACTGCTCTCCCCACATCCTCTCTGCTGTTATTACAAAGAAAAAAGCATATCCTGGTTGCACTTGCAAAAGAAAATTTACAGATGCTGACACACAGAAGCAGCTCCCTTGCTCAGGAGTGACAACACCACTTCTGAGTTCTCAGCAAAAGCCCTAAAATTCAGGGACAGGGAACACTGCTGTGTCAAACACTTCACTCAGTAGTGTTTCTTTGTGACTAAATTAAGAGTTCCTGCTCACAGCCCTGTTTTGGGTGTAGAGCCCAAGTATTGCACATCCTCAGCACTCTAACCAGGACTTTTTTGGAAGAGCCTACATGCAGATGTTAGGTTGTGCAACTGTCAGCATTTTGGTGTCCACCTCTCTGGTCAGCAGCTATAAACTAAATATTCAGAAGTTAAATGACTCTCAAAAACACATGTTCAGCCCTTAAATTTCAGTCACCTTATTGAAATCTGACAGGATACTTAAATATAAACCTGAAAATGTGTCTAAAGGCCAATGTTCATGGATATTCTTGTAACATTTGTTAGACCCTGATAAATCAGGATCCTGATTAATTTTGGAGGGTTGGTCCAAACATTTGATATCTTTATTTGGTAAAAGGAAAAATTAATTTTATATCAAAAAGGTGTCCTTTTATGAGTGAAATACCTAGAAGCAGATTTTACTTGCATTTGTTAAATATTATAGGTTGATTCTTGATAAGAATTAAAAGTATCATGGAAGATGTCACATCTAAATACTAAGAAAATATTTTACTTCATAACTGTAGTAGATAGTTTATCTGATAAATTGGGAAAATATAAGTCTTAACTATTCCAAATGAAATTTTTATTTAAGTACTAAACATCTCGTGACTGTTTTGTGTCACCACTTGTAGAAAATTCATTCCAAACTTATGAACATACAAGTGAAGACTTGAAATTCTAGACCACTGAATTGTGGAAAATGTTAAGCACACTGGGTCCTGAAGGCAGTTTTTCCTACAAGAAAATCAAACCCAAGGCAGAGGTGAAAACAAGTTATGACAGGCTGTGCATGGACATTGCTAATGGTCTGTGCCTTCAACTTGGCATTTTCTGAAATCAGTTTAGCCTTCATTTGCTAACTTTTTTCTGTTGTATATTCAAGTGGTATATTTTTCCTCTCAGTTACTAAAATCTTCCAGAATTATCTAATGCCTGACTTTCCAAATATGTTTTCTGTGCAGCTGCTCAGAGCTCCAGGGAGGCCCTACCCAAGAGAGCTGCCAGTGTCTCTGCAGCCCTGGAGCACAGAGCCTGCTGCTGCTCTGACAAAGCAGGAGCACTCAGCTGGAGCTGTTCTCCATCACCCCTGGGCAGGCACAGTCCATGCTCCTCATCCTCCCAGTCCATGTCCCCTGTGGTCACAGGGCCTTGTAGGCTCAGCTGGGGTTACTGGTGGGGGGTGGTGCACATGGATGTGGGGTTCAAACTGCAGCTCAGCCACTCAGAGAGGTCATTGCAGCTTTGCTGCTCTTTCCCAACACACCAAGGGAAGCCAAACCTCCCTGTGCAGTCCCTTCCTAACCTGCCAGGATGATCCAGCTTAGCCTAACCTCGTGTATAAGCAGTGGTGCTATTTACAGAACAGCTCTTTAGGGAGCAAACATCTGGCAGAGCAGGAGGAACAGGATAACTGGGTATGAGGATGGTGAAGCCCTGGAGACATGGAGACTTCAATGCCCAAAAGCAGCTGGGCTGTGATTGAATGATTCATTCAACCACGTTGCCAGCACATTGGACTGCAGCTGGAGGGGTCTGCAAGCACACCACTAAAGAGCAGTACATCTTTATGGAAATATTTAAAACCACTCAGTTTCAAAATAGTCATAATGACCTGTCATTCCTCCTGGGGACTTCTGTGCAATTTAACTGTGGTTACAGGGGACTGGCACTGATGAGGGATTGCTGGTGAGTGGTGATACCTGTTTGGTTGTGGTGAGTGGTGGTGGGGATTCAGCCTGATGTCAAGGATATGCCAATAATCTCACAAATACCAAAGGAGATCAGCATTTGGAGAACAGGTTTAAAAAAGACAGAGGAGCAGTTTTGTGCAGGGAGTGTAGTAAACAGAAAATCTGAAGAATGGAGTATGAGAAAAGGTAACCTGGTGAAACCATTTGATTAACAGCAGAACATTCAGCTGACAGAGATGTGTGAGAGATGGGAGCAAACATGGCAGAAGAAAGGAAAGGGAAGCAGGTGACAAAAATCCTATGGAAAGACTGCTGATCAGAGAGGCTTCTCTCTCCAATTCCACCCTAAAATGGCTCTCAGACCCACAGACTTCTGGCTGAAGTGACTGACCACACTGTTATGACTACACTAACCTATCTCAGTCAAAATGAATAAAATCAGACCAAATAAAAGATTTTTCTTTTTGACTCCTTGTGACTGACATGAGAACAGAAAGCTCCAGGGACACCTTATAGCAGCCTTCCAGTACCTAAAGGGAGACCACAAGAAAGCCAGGGGAGAGTTTTTTACAAAGGCTTGTAATGATAACATAAGGGGGGATTGATTTAAACTTAAAAAGGGTAGATTTAGTTTAGATATTAGAAAGAAATTTTTCAGACTGAGGGTGTGAGACACTGGAAGAGGTTTCCCAGAGAACCTGGGGATGCCCCATCCTTGGAAGTGTTCAAGGCCAGTGGATGGGGCTTTGAGCAACCTGGTCTAGCAGAAGGTGTCCTGGCCCTTGGGAGGAGGGTTGGAACTAAATTATCTTTAAGGTCCCTTCTAACCAAAACCATTCTATGATTCCATAGAATCTGTTCATAAAAGGCTAATTTATTGCAAAAATTTATTATTGCAGAAATTCCTTATTGCAGAAATAATAAGGAGGAAACTAATGTTATTATTTTATATAAATGCAAGCACACAATGATGTGTGTCTAAGGACAGCTGGTATCATTCAGCAGGTACCCAGCTATGGCTGCTTAGAGAGGTGTGGCTGCACAGTGCTGCTCAGGAGCACAGCCAGGTGACCACACCAGACTGGCCAAGGACACAGCTGTTCATGGCATTGCTTAAAGCAGAAGCACATGAGCTTGAAATATAAACAAAAGTAGCTGGTATGGGCACAGAGCATCGAAGTGTTAGCTACCTTCTTCCTAAAACAAGTATTTAATAGATTTAAGGGGGAATTTCTGCCTCTGCAAATCATGAACCACAGTCTTCTACCTACTTTTTCACACATCTTCCATATTGTGGTCGAGGTCTACCTAAGTTCTTATGTCTAAATAAATCTCAGCTCTTTGGGGAACACAGAGAATTTATATAAACAAGCAAACACTCCGTTTCTGTCCAATGTGTTACTTTCACTGACATTATAAAGCAGTGAAAGAACAGCACTGAGAAACTGCAAAATAAGAACCATGAAGTCAGCAGAAATCACTGCAGGGAGGGACCATGCTGCCTATAAACACATCAGAGGGTAAAACTCCAGGAAGGGAGGCCAATACCAGGTCTCTGCAAGTGCTGACAGACCCCATCTGGTGGGTTGTGCTGGGATGTGACCCTGCCTGTGGCAAACGAGAGGCATCCTTCACCCCAGCACTTGTACCCTTCAGCATGCACTGTGCACTCTGCACCACACCGAGCACTAGGGAGGCCAAAGGGTGCTTGCTGCAGTGCAGGATGTGTGGACAGGACTCATCAGGGAAGGGGGAGGCTCCTCACTGAGCAGTGTTATCAGACAGAAGGTAACAAAATGCAGCCTGTGCACTAAAGAATGTAAACAAGGTCCTTAGGTTCGTTTAGGGTAACTATATAGATGGTGAAGGGATAATAAAACTTTAGCTAATAAATGTTAGTAACCTCTAAATGTGACATAATAGCTTCAATTTAATGATTTGTGGCTATATCCTATAACAGAGTTAGAGTCCTAAATATTTAAGGTGACTGGTGTCTGTGGTGCCAGTGAACCCACACTGCAAGGGCCAGAGAGTGCTCAGCAGGATAAGTCCCTGGTACCACGAGAACCACTTCATGTTAGGGTGACCAGAAAGGCTCTCCCAGGATGCCACGCCCTGCTCTGTTAATCCACCCCAGTTCAGCTCCCCAGTTGGCTGTGAGCCTCTGCCCTGGGCACTCCCCTGAGCTTCCCCACTGGTCCCCATTCCCTGGTGCCACCTTTTCCCTGCCCCTGATAAAACCCCTGAGTTTGTTCTGGCCTTTGCCTCTGGAACCTTTCACAGTGTGGCAGCAATAAATGCTCCTGTTGGAACCCACACAAGGACCCTTCCCATCTCTTTGTCACTGACATTTTATCTGAAGCTATCCCTGCATTTGTGCACACATGTGAGCCACAGAGCCAGACAGCAATAGGTCTCCATCGTGGAACTTGATTTAGGTGCCAAAATTCCTTAAAAGGAGGGCTAGAACCTCAAAATGGGACCCAAAACAGAGAGCTTAGTGAGAAGAAGCCTGGAGCTGTAAAGCCCACCATCCCTTTCTAAATTAGTATTTTTTTCTTTGAAGGAACATCATGAGTTTTGCAGAATTGTAAAGGAAATAAAAAAGGCTCAATGTCTACTGATTGCCATCTTTGTGTAAGAGGTGGGCTTGACCTCCTTCACAGCAATGGATTAGAGCACACACACACACAAAGAATACCAGAACCTCATGGCAGTGGAAGGAGGCGGAAAAGCTTCTCTTTAACAATGGGATTTTCATTTTTTTTAATAATAGTGCATGCAAGATACTAAACACCTGACTGCTAAGTGATTGGTTCTGGTGGAGACTAACTAGTGAGAAAGTGCAATTCAGGCAGTCAGAGGTGAATGACGTGGCTCTGCAATATATTACATGGCTCTCATCACTTCATGTGATATATGTGTGAATAATTAAAAACTTGAAGCTGCAGTGTTTAGGTTAGAAACAAGGAATTTGATTCCTGATACATAATATCTAAAAGCAGATACTTATCAGTCACACTAAATGTGACTGGTGTTGAATTTATGTAAAACAAAAAACAGAACAAACCCAAAAATTACGACATGTAGTTCCCAAAAGTGAAAGGCAAGCAGGTTCAAGTCAGCCCTTTCATTTCCTCTTTTCACAATTGTAGTTGAGAACACAGTTTACTCACTCAAGAATCTTCTTTTTTTTTTTTTCTCCTTTTTATTTTGACAGGGGCTTTCACTCCCCCCACTGAAGGAAACGAAACTCAGAGAACTTTACAGGCATTTCTATTGACTCTGTGAATAATCTTGACTCTATGGATTATCCTCAAGCAGCTGTGGAGAACACAAAAGATCTCCCCAAACATAAGAAAAAGAATACTGATGCAGCCTGGGGCAGGTTTTTTTTTTCCCTCAGCTCTCAAGTGATTTTTAAGAGCCAGCCGGTCTGGAAAACGATGAATTTGTTTGTAGGAAAGGTAAACACTGCCAAAATCAACAAGTTCCTTCCTCAGGGGCCTGTAGAGCAAATTGGTCCACAGATTAAGGCAGTTCAGTTAAGTCATGTTGGGGCTGACATGAACCCTTCAGGCTCCTTCACTTTTACTCCAGAAAATACAAAGAGAAGTGATAAGACTCTTATGAAGAAATTATACATAGTAGGGTCAGGGAAATGAAATAAATTAAAATTGATCTCCTCTGTAAATTTCCTGGCACAGGATTTGAGGGGCTTAACTGAGAGGGCTGGTGGGTTTACCAGTAGTGTCCTTTGCACAATTTTGAGTCAAAGAGGGTCTGTGTTGACTCTCTAGATTGGTATTGGGAAGGATTTAACAGTGATTAGACCTGTATAAAATGATCTCATATATTTTCACCTGCCAAGAGAAATGGCAGTGGGTGAAGTCTAACCCTATTCACACGTCGTTTTTCCAACCCAAGCCAGGAAATGTGCTAGACAAGCAGAGCCACCAGGTATTAGAGAGGTGGATTTCATCTTCCTGAATGCACAGGATGTGTGTGAAAGACAAAGAGATGGGAAAAGCAGCATTTTACAATCTGTTTTGCACTTTCCCAGCACTTTTTATTTCAAAAGCATCAAAAAATTAAGACAAACTGGTTTTTAATCCTGATAAGACACAAAACCATTCGTCATTCTAATTTTGAAAATCAAGAAAGAGAGCAAGATAGAAACTCAATTCTCATGCCAATTCTGGTGCCATAAATCATAAGAAAATGTTATCAGAAACAGTGTAATAGGAAGGTAGAGGCAAAGTTTTCAGATTATTCTACTAAACAAAGGTGCCTAAAACTTTAGCAAGCAGTTGTGAATACTTTGGCTGGCTGTAGCTGTCATGGCCAGGTCATGCATAGTTCAGCTGGACTTTATTGGCATGACAACATCTTCACACAGCTACAGGAAATCAGCAATGCAGCTGGGAGGGAACCCAGGTCTCCTGAGTAGCAGTTCTGTGTAATAATGACAGTACTCTGCTTCCTCACATCCTCACAGCATTTTTCAGCCATTAACTAATGCATCAGTGAGGTTTGTTTGAGATGGAGATGCAACAGGCAAGCTCCAACTGAGGCATGTAGGGCCACCATTTCAGTGGGAAATGGTTAACTCACTCTAATTAAATCCCACAGAGCCTCTCTGTTCAGAAACCACCACATTTTAAAACCAGTGAGAGTTAACATCTTGTTAACAAGGAGGTTAGTTGCTATAAGTCTGCTATATAAAGATTTTTAAAGCTTATTTCTGCTGGAAAACATTGTAGGGGAATATTATATTCAAAAGTCTTTGTCAAAAAAGGCTAAAGAACTGCAGTTCCACTCTTATTCTGACCTAAACTAACCCAGCTCTGCAGACCTTTCCTGCACAGCCATAAACAAGACCCTCAGTGCTGTCTGTCACAATCAGAGGGAGCATCCCCATGCATCAGGTCCCACAACAGACACCCTGTGTGGGGACAGAGCTGCTGCACTTGCTGTCACAGACAGGGAAATAGCAAGGCTGCAGTGATGGAGATGTCCCTTGCATTCAGAACTCCCCGTGGACCCCCTCTCTGTCCTGCTGCAGCTCTGCAGGAACATTTGCTGAGCACCCCCAGGGATAAATGCCAGGGGAATTCCTCAGCTCCACGAGACACAGGTCCCACAGAGGTCCCACAGAGGTCCCACACAGGTCCCACACAGGTCCCACAGCAGCAGCACAGGCTGAGCCTGGCACATGGCACTGATCTGTGCCTTTTCCTCAACACAGACCTCTTGGTACTGGTCCTATCACATCACCTCTCCTGACTTGGTTTTCTATTTATTACTGCCACAGAGAAAAAGGCTTTCACATCCTCTGTATATGTGCAGACACTAAAATTTTGCCTACTCTTAGAAAGATATTTGATTTCTATTAATGAAGAGCTATTTTGGAAGTGAGTGACTGACTAAGAAATTTTAATCAGTTAAAGAGAGACCTGAGGAAATGCACACCTCATTTATGACTCATAGTCAAGAAAGAGGAGAACTTATGCCAGCTACAAGAAAATAGCAAACAAACATCATATTTGTTGATAGCAATTCACAGATACAATCCACACCTTTACTCATTGAAGCACAAATTTACTAAGTCACTCCTGGTTAGATGAGAGAAGGGCTTATTTCCAACTCAGTCCTGGTTAATAACTTTAGTTAATCTGTAACAATTGAAGAGTAGCAATAGGCATCATCACTGCTGTTACGGCCACAGGGAGGTAACAGAATTCAG
>JACBWW010001182.1:0-15269 GCA_020086605.1 Lanius collurio
GTGGCACTCAGTGCTCTGGGTTGGGGACAAGCAATAATCCACAGAAAATATCATAGAAGAGGATGATCCACAGGAAAATATCCAAAAATGGGACTATCACAAGAAAAATTTCCTAACAAAGGAGGATCCACAGCAGATGAGGAGCTGCACTGGGAGGAGGAAACTTCCCCAAGTGCCTCCTTCCGGCCTCTCAACGTGAGCTGAAGGCGCAGATTTTGTGTGGTGCCTTCCAAGGACACACTTTTGGTGCAGAACTCCAGCCCAGGGCATTTCTTTCCCAGAATCACAGAATATCCTGAGCGGGAAGGACCCCCAGGGATCCTCCAGCCCGACTCCTTCCCTGTCCAGAACACCCCAAAAATCCCCTCCTGTTCCCGAGCGTTGTCCAAACCCCCTGAACTTCCAGGCTCTGATGGTTCCACACATCCCAAGGATACAAATTCGGAGCTCCAGCACCACCAGCATTTAGAGGGTGACCAATCCCACCCCAAGCCTTGGGAAAGCTTTGTAAGAAACTGTCAGAGAGAGGGAAAGAATGAGGGAAAAAGAATTCCTCCGGGAAGCCAGCACCCCTCCGAGGTCAGATCTTTGTCACTCTCGCTATCTGACACATCTCAGGGTGGGTCCCGGCCTCCCTGGGCCTAAAATCCAAGGAGTTCCCGGACTCAGCATTCCCTGGAGGCACCAGGGGTCAAGGCACGTCCCAACATGAGGCCCAGATCCCACACGGAGCAAGGCCCGGCTTTCACAAGCTCGGCTCAATCCAACCCGGGGCCTGCTGTCCCTTCCAAACTCTAATTCCCGGTGGTGTCTGGCATCCCAGATTCCCAAAGTCCCTCCTGAACCACGTTCCTGCCTGGCCAGGCTCCTCCCAATGCCGGAGGAGGTGACCCAGGAGCCCCATTGTCCCTAAAGCCACGTCCTCCAGCAGCAGAGTGGGGCCTGAGGGAACAGGCAGGACAAAATAATTCCAGAACAATTCCTGGAGTGAGCAGAGCTTCACTCCAGCTTTCTGGTGCTGGGAATCATGGAACAGTTTGGGTTGTAAAGGATCTTTCAGGCTCCTCCAGTCCAATCCCTCCACAGGGACATCTTCCACCAAATCCAGCCCGGCCTTGGATGTTTCCAGGGATGGGACAGCCACCACCTCTCTAAGGAACATCTCCCAGGGGTTTCCACCCTCACTGGAAAGAAATTATTCCTTGTTTATTCCAAATCAGCCTTTTCTCTTTTTTTTTAGTTTAAAAGCATCCCCCTTGTCCTGGCCCAGCTGATGGCACCAGGAGCCAGCAGATAAAGTTCCTGGGGAACTCCGGAACTTTCCAGAGTTCTCAGCTCCAGAGGAGCCTTTTCTCCTCCCCAAGCCATTCCCAAAGCCCTGGGAGCCCCAGTTTAGCTGCAAAGACCGTGCTCAGGGGGCTGTGAGTGGTGAGCTGATGGTGGCCTTCCAGGACCCGAAGGGAAACAACGGGAAAGATGGAGAGGGGCCAAGGGCTGGAGGGACAGGACACAGGGAATGGCTTCCCACTGGGAAAGGGCAGTTTGGGCTGGCATCTTGGGAAGGAATTCCTGCCTGGGAGGGTGGGCAGGGGCTGGGCTGGAATTCCCAGAGCAGCTGGGGCTGCCCCTGGATCCCTGGGAATGCCCAAGACCAGGCTGGATCCACCTGGGACAGTGGGAGGTGTCCCTGCGCACAGATGGGGCTGGAATGGGATGGGATTGAAGATCCCTCCCACCCAAATCATTCCGTGATTCCATTCCTCTGCTCCATCCCCTCCTCCTTGCCCCAGCACCTGCAGGATTTCTGTTTGCTCTTAAACCTCAGATTATTTCCTCGGTCCCAATTCCAGTAAAAAATTCTTGGTTTTTGAATGCTGATCCAGAATTTTCCCGTCTGAAATCCTGGGGGAGAGAAAGCAACGTGAGGACCTCTCTCCCAGCCTGACCCAGTTTCAGGCACAGCTCAGACATGGATGAGTCAGAGCCAGGGCGAGTTTGAATTCCAAAGGGTCATGGAAAAGCAAGGGAGATGAATCCAAAACCGATTAAATCTGATTCACCTGGGGGCTTTTAACCAACTCAGAGCTTCTGGGTGGTACAGGGACCATTCCCAAATCCACTGGGATGGTTCAGGAGCAAGACCTGGCTTAAGCTCCACAAGTCCTGTCCTACTTATCCTACAAAGTCTCCATCGCTGTGTGTGTGGAGATACAAGGGAATCCCTGTGAATCCCTCTCTGGTGTTTCCATGGAATGATATTCCTGATGGGTGGATCATGGCCACAGCCAGGGGGAACCTGACTTGAATTCCCAGATCCAGCGTGGTGGGAGGTGGGATTTACTCCACATGGAGTGGGAATATGGACCTCCTCCAGTATCAAGCCCTCCTGGCACGAACTCTGGAATTCCAGAGGTTGTCCTTAGGACACAAAATCCCCCTAAGCAATTCCAAGTTTCTCCAATCTCGGGATTACTCATTTCCCTGGGACAGGCGAAGCCCAGGGCCGTGTTCACCCGCGGGGCAGTTCAGCAGTGACACATTCCTGATCCAGCTGCAAACGGGGAAAGGGAAGATTCCCACCTGGCTCAGGGAACTCACCTGGGCTCAGGGAATTCACCTGGGAATGTGACTCAGCCCAGCAGCTGCATCTGAGCAAGCCCCAAACCTGCACACTCAGGTGGCTCCAGGGGCCGCAGCTCCGAGGCTCGGGAGCCTCTCCCACTTCCCTAAAATCCAGCGTCCTGCAGAATTCCAGGAGCTTATGCCAAAACCTGCACCCCAAATCCTCATTCCAGATCTCCATGCCTTGCCCTACAAAGCTCTGGACCCCACACTGGGTGTTCCCTTTCGTTCCCATGGGATTCCACGCGGGAGTTTTCCGCTGTTTTGCCACTCCACGGTTTCAGGTGGCCCCGGGCCAAATTCAGGGAGAGTTTCACCTGCACAGGTGGGAGGAGGTGGGAGAGAATCCAACCAGGCACCCAGTTCCCAGACCGGGCACTCCAAAGTCCTTCTCCACCTCCTGAAGGGAAAAGGAGAGTGAAAATCCCTCTGCTACCCCAAAACCATGGAGGGAAGCTCTCAGCAAAGATGAAGGGAGCCATGGAATGGGAGCACTGGGATTTGCCCCCAGCTCGAGTGGCTGAAGGTTTGTTGGGATGCAGGATGAGGAACTGTCCCATTCCCTGCCATCTCCACTCATTCCTTAGCCAGCAGGAAAACCCCAGGTCCTTTTCCATCTTTTCCAAAACACTCCATCTTTTTCCAAAAGACTCCATCTTTTTTTTTTTTTGGTTACTGTTGGAATTTGAGCTTCTTCCAAGCTAAGAGGAGACGGTGCAGGACAAGCACAGAACCAGCATTCCCTGGGTGCCTTCTCCCAGTTTTTTGCCATCAGCAGCCTAAGAAATCCTGATGGAGATGGCAGAGGGACCAGTGTGTGATCACAGAATTATCATGGAAAGGTTTCGGTTGGGAGGGACCTTAAATCCCATCCCAATCTCACCCCATTCCATGGGCAGGGACACCTCCCACTGTCCCAGGCTGCTCCCAGCCCCAGTGTCCAGCCTGACCTTGGACATTCCCAGGGATGCAGGGGCAGCCCCAGCTGCTCTGGGAATTCCAGCCCAGCCCCTGCCCACCCTCCCAGGCAGGAATTCCTTCCCAAGATCCCACCTAAATCTCTTCTTTTTCCAAGGTGAAGCCATTCCCTGTGTCCTGTCCCTCCCCAGACCTCTCCCTTCTCCAGGGGTTTGTCACCTGTTTGGTGTCAGCCAGGAGACAAAAATAGCTGGCAAGTTTGGGCTGGAATGGGAATTTCTGTGTTCTGGATAAATAAAGGAGGAGCAGCCGGCGATGCTGACATTGGGATGGACAAGGAGGGGCTGAAACAGGTTAAGAGGGAGGGAAAAATCCTGAGAGATGTGGAAGAGAAAAACCCACAAATTTTCTGCCTTCTATTTCAATAAATAATAGTAAAAAATTAATAATAAAAAACCCAAGCCGTTCAGGAAACCAGAAATTTGGGTTTGCACATTTTAACCCCTTCAAAGCATAAATGTAATCTCATCTTGTGCAACTCAACCATCCAGACCAAGTCTGGGCCCTAAATGGCACCAGGACCTGATTCTTCTGCTCTGCAGCCAAAAGAATTAAAAATAACCCCAAACTCTTCCGTTTTTCAATTGGAACAATCAATAAGGGAAAATAAATCCATGGAGGCCATAGAGAGAAGTTGAATTAAATACTTAATTCCAATTCATAAAATTTTACCTTTGCAAAAGATCAGAATTTAATCTAATAAAATCATCTAAAATTGAAAAACTAAGCAGGAAAAAGCTGACTTGGAAAAGGAGTCAAGGAAAGTATCATTTACTTCATTCTATTTCTCCAACCCATAATCAGGAATATTTTTGATCCTCTGGGGTAAGGCAGTTTTTTGAGAGGAAGATTTTGAACCTAAAATTCCCATTTCCCTTCATTCCCATTGCCCTGAATTTCAGGCTTGATTTAAAACCAAAACCAGCCCAGGTTTTGTTTTCAAGCTCAGCAAAAATGACACTAAAACCTCTCAAAGGTGTTCCCAGGAACCTTGAAGCAGCTGAGAGATATATTTATATTTTTTTTTTTATCCTCTCACTTGGGACGCTTCCAGACCTGGAAAAACTTGTTTCAAGTGAAAAACGAGGAGGGTGGATTTGTTGCCAGGTAAATACGGCCAAAAAAAACCCACCCAAGACTTCCAGAGGGGCTTCAGAGCCCGGACTCATCCCAGTTCTCCACCAGGGCATGATTTTCATCCCCTTCCTGCAGAGCTCCTCAAGCCAGCACTGGGATTCTCCATGGGATTCCTCCTGTGCATCCCAACTCCCTTCCCCAGTGTGGAATGGGCACGCTGGGAGTGCTGGAGGTGACATTTGTCACCTTCTCCTCAGAGGGAAGTTTTGCCCGGGGTGCAGATGTTCAGGTTGGGCTGGGCCGGGTGTTTTCCAGTGGGTTCCAGTCCCTGTCAGCTTCTCCCGTTTAACAAACTGGTGTTAAACCAGTTCACGGCAGGTGTGGCTCCTGCAAGGAATTCCTCTGGCTGTGGGAAACTCGCACGGAGAAACAGTTTTGGGGTGGCGTGTCCAGGCACGCAGGGAGCCTGTCCCCAGCGTCCCATGGAAGTGGCGGATCCAGGATTGCCTCATCCCGAGCAGCACCCGGTGGGACCCAAGGAAAGCTCTGGAACTGCAAAAGAGCAGCCAAGGGACTGGGAGGAACTGGGAGACTCCTCGGCAAAAAGATGATGGGAGATTCTTCCATGGAAGGCCCAGGATCTTCCTGGTTTAGGGATTCCCACATCTCTTTTCCCTACTGCCTTCCAGGGCAAATCCCTGCCAGAATCCAAGAGCTCGTCATTCCCAGAATCATGACCTCCTCCGTCATTCCTGCTCCACCATCACATAGCAAACGTGGGAAGAAAGGACCGTCTCCTCCCAGTATCCAGGCCCAACGCACGGCTCAGGACAGCTGGGCAGCTCTGGTTGTCCCAATCCAGAAGGTTCTGGATTCCAACAGATTGCGAGATCCAGCTCATTCTCCTCAAACTCCACCACCCATCCCTCGGTTTGGAATGGCTGGATACCGCAAACCCTAAATCACTTCCCAACGGAGGAAGGGAATAATCCCTACTCCAGCCCTTTTTCTGTCCCCCTGGGGATGACAAACCTCTCAGAACAAGGGCTTTGTGTTTGTCCAACTCCAAACACAACACGGCCGTGGCCAGGGAATCGTGGTTTGGGATGGAAGGGACCTTGATGATCACCTCATACCAACCCCTGGCACGGGCAGGGACACCGTCCACTAGAACTGGAATCAGGACACGATCTTCGATGGAATCGCTGGACGCTTCCAAAATACAGATGAAATATTTAATGGTGTCCTTCCAGGACCTGAAGGGGCCTCCAGGGAGGCTGGAGAGGGACTCTCTGTCAGGAACTGCAGTGGGACAAGGGGTTCAAACTGACAGAGATGGGATGGTTTAGGTGGGATCTTGGGAAGGAATTCCTGCCTGGGAGGGTGGGCAGGGGCTGGGCTGCAATTCCCAGAGCAGCTGGGGCTGCCCCTGGATCCCTGGAAGCGTCCAAGGCCAGGCTGGACATTGGGGCTTGGAGCACCTGGGACAGTGGGAGGTGTCCCTGGCCTGGGGAAGGCACTGGATGGGCTTTAAGGTCCCTTCCCACCCAAACCATTCCAGCTTAAAATCCATCAGGAACAGGTGAGATCTGGGTGATCTCCAGAGCCCTGCTGAGGACCTGGCATCTCTTTTGTCCCTCCCGTGTTCCTCGGGAATTTCAGCGCTCCTGGGTTTTGCAGAGCTGCTGCTTTGACGTCCTTGATTCCCTGCGCTCAGCACCCGTGTCCTGATCCCAGCTGGAGCCAAACAACGCTCGGAGGTGGAACCCTCACCAGATATTTTGCAAGGAGCTCCCTTTCTGCAGTTTAGGCTCTTTTGTGCTCCCCGCTAAGCCAGGTTTAAATCTCCAGCCACTTTGTGCTCCTCAGGCTCGGAGATGGAGCCGTTCTGCACATTGAATTATAGGGGTTGATCCTGAAAGTTGCCGCGGATCTGCCCCAGCACTCCTTTGTCCCAGTGAGCCGAGGGGATTCCATGGAAGGGAACCTCCCCCTGCTCCCAGCCTGAGCTCCATGACCTGTCCTTCAGTCTTTAGAGGGAGAATTCCAGGAAGATTCCCACCTCCAGAAAGTAGCTGAAGGACATTAAAGATCTTCCCTTCCACCCCTGCCATGGCAGGGACGCCTCCCACCATCCCAGTGTGCTCCAAGCCCTGTCCAGCCTGGACTTGGACACTTCCAGGGATGGGGAAGCCACAGTTCCCTCGCTGTGTTGAATCTACTTTCCCAAAAATGTGTCCTTTTATGGATTTTTCCTCCCCACCTCCCACATCCCTGCAGGGATACAGGGACACTAACCCACAAGGGATCTTAAGGAGCCAAAATCTCTGCCTGTGGAGGAAAAACTCCTTTTCTTTTCCTGCGGAGGATGGAGAACCCCTCAGGTGCCAATGTCAGGTGTGCAGGTACCTCCCCCCTTCCCTCTGAAATCCAGGCGGATTCTATGGATTTTCCACAGCTCACCCAGGACAAACAAAAGCTGCTACTGCGAGAAAACCTCTGAAGGGCTGCGGGCACGAAGGAGAGGGGGGACAATGTCCCCCCAGGAGCTCCGGGACGGGGCTGGGACCCGCCGGGTCCCCGCGAGTGGCGGGGCCGTCGCAGCGCTGTCCAAGGTACCGAGCGCCGCGGGGGCTGCCCCGCCGAGCCCCGGGGCTGCTGCAGGGCCGCGCTCCCTCCCCGCCCTTCCCACAGACAAGGAAAAGGGGATGGCACCGTTTGGAAGCGCCCGGACTGCTGGGATTTCCTGGATTGAAGGGCTTGGCTCTCAGGTGACCATAATCCCTGAATAGTCCCTGGGTCCTGGAATGGGTTGGGTGGGAAGGGAACTCAGGATTCAGCCAGTGCCACTGCCATTCCGTGGGCAGGGACACCTCCCACTGTCCCAGGCTGCTCCCAGCCCCAATGTCCAGCCTGGCCTTGGACATTCCCAGGGATGCAGGGGCAGCCCCAGCTGCTCTGGGAATTCCAACCGAGGCCCTCCCCACCCTCCCAGGCAGGAATTCCTTCCCAAGATGCCAGCCCAAGCTGCCCTTTCCCAGTGGGAAGCCATTCCCTGTGTCCTGTCCCTCCATGCCTTGTCCCCAGTCCCTCTGCAGCTCTCCTGGAGCCCCTTCAGGCCCTACAAGGGGCTCTGAGCTCTCCCTGGAGTCTTCCCTTCTCCAGGGGAACATTCCCAGCTCTCCCAGCAGAGCTGCTCCATCCCTCTGATCTCCCTGGTGCCTCCTCTGGATCTCCCCAGCAGCTCCATGTCTTTCCTGAGCCGGAGCCAGACAGATCCCAGTCCAACAAACCACGGCAAAACTTCACTTTGAGCTGAAACCGGCTTAAATCGGTAGGAATTGGCTGAAGTGAAAACAAGCCCCAGAATGAGGTAAGTGTCCACAGCGTGTTTTCCACCTGTTTTCCTAAATTGCCACATGTTTCTCACGGAGCCAAAGCCTCATTTACGTGACCCTGGGCAAATCCCAGCACCTCCGTCTGCTCTGCGTTTCCCAAACGAGGGGGCAGAGCGCTGCACCCGCTTTTGTGAAGTGCTCCGGGATTTATGGAGGAGGAGGGCGACATGAAACGGGATAAGGAGGAATTATTTCACCTCGGCGTTCCCAAAAAAGTAAAAAAAAAAAAATTAAAAAAAAAAAAAAAAAAGAGGTCGAGTTCTCCACTCTTTTACTGGCATTTTGTGACTTAGCAGAAGCAAGGGTTTAGGGACCAATAAAAGCCGAGTTCAAGCGTTCTCAGCTCATTACACGTTTTCCCCATGTCTTTGCAGACGCAATTAAAGCAAAGCACCCTAAAATTAACTGGTTTCCAACACTGGAAACCTTTATTTCCTCCCTTCCCTGTCTAATTAGTGCCGTGCAGTCCAAAGGGAGCAGAACTCCAATTTGTAAGTGAAACTAGGCCGAGATTAAAACCACACTCGGCAATAATGGCCCGGTGCTCCTGTAATGCCTCCTGCCTTCAAAGGGCCGTGCCGGGCTGAGCTCATTAATTCTCACAGGTTGATAATTTGGGGTTATTAACCTCGCTTTACAGCCAGATCCTACAGAGGTGGAAGTGATTTGCCCACAGGCACCGACTCAGCACCGGGACCCAACCAGAACTTGGCGGCACCGGAGCTGGGGACCCTCCAGGATTCCCGAGGGGAGCTCAGCGCTGGTGGGGTCAGGACAGAGATCCTATAAGGGGTTTAGGGTCTGCTATAAAGCTTTTAAAACCCGAGGGGGATGTGGGGGCACCAAGGAGTTGTGCAAGACCCTCTCCTTGCTCGCCGTTCCTAACACCAGGAATATCAAAGCTTTCCTGTTTAGGGCTCTGTGGTGGATTTTCCTGCCAGGCTTCGGGCCCTGCTGCTTTCCAAGGGGCCTCTCCGGAGGCTGGCTGCCTTTGGAGACTGCCAGGATAAATCACTGGGAAGAACACTCCCCCACGAGGGTCTGCACGGCCAAATCCAGCGTGTTTATCCATGGGTAGATCCAAGATTTCCCTCTCACACCCTGGCTCGCCTGCTCTGTCACCCCGGGGGCACCAGAAGCTGTGGAAAATCTCCATTTTTAGTGAAAATTCCCAACGCCAAAACACCAGGACCTGGTCAGAGGTGTCTCAGTCCATGTCTTGTGTCCCACCAAGGCCTGGTCCGTGGGTGTTTCCATCCCATGCTCCACATCTGGCAGATTCCCATAATAAACTCCTGCAATCCCTTCCCAAATTCCCAACTGGAATGTCAGCGAGCATTCCCTGGATCTGGGAAACCCCAGCCCAGCTCCCTCTGACACCAGAGGCAGAAATCCTCCAAATCCTGCCAGCCCTTCCCAACAGCAAAGCTGGAGAGGGGCTCACCCCCCTCTTTTTTGGGGAGAAACTCCTCATCAAGGACAAAAATAAAAATAAATTACATCAAATCCAAGCCTGAAGCTGCGGAGGGCAAGACCAAGCATGACTCCAGAGCCTTGGGATCGGGACACTCCCCTGGCAGTGGGGAGACCCCAATTCCAGTGGCAGCACCAGGGGTTGTTTCATTTCCAAACACACCAAGAGGCCTCGGAGCAGGAGCCGGAGCTCCCAGGTGAATTTCCCGGAGCACCAACACAGCCAGCCTTGCTTGTGCCTTCTTGCTGACCCACTGAATCCCGGTTTTCCCTCGGCCAGGCGGGATGGCTTTCCCAAATTAGGGAAAAAATGGGTTCAAAGAGGCACTTGCCACCGCATGGCTCCAGGTGGGAGACGTGGCCTGGCCCTTTCCCAAGGAAAAACGGACCTGAGCCCGCATTTTCCACGTGTTGGGGCTGTGAGGGGAACTGCTGACAGCGGGAGAATCCCGATGCCCTCGCAGGGATGGCAGCTCTTTTTGGGATTGGAGGAGTTTCCGTGCTCCACGTGCTGCCCTAGCCTTAAAATCCAGGGCTCCAAAGATTCAGGTGGATTTTGGGGCACTCCAGAGGGGAAAGGCCACCAAGTCTGTGGCGATGACAGAAACAGGGACCATTCCACTCTTCTCCAGGGGTTTGTGACGTCACCTCCAGCCCATGGATGTCCAGTTGCCTCTTCCATGGCTTTCCGGGAGCGCGATGGGAAGCGGTGGAGGAGAGATGGGAGATGTTCCACTTCTCCATCCCTCAGAAGATGGCAAGAGGAGGCTGTGGGGTGAGGAGAGGGGTTGGGACACCCCCAACACCCCTGGGGACCTGCCCTGCCCTCCAGCAGGAGCTGCTGGAAACCTGTCCCGAGGCACAGGAGCAAATCCTTCTCCTCCAGGGGGTCGTAGACTCTGGAACGTTTTGGGGAGGGTGGATTATTTTGGGAGCTGGGGCCTGTTTGGACACCCTGAGAATGTTCTCAGAGTGTGGGGAGGGAAAGGCAGGCCCAGTCTCACACACACCTCACACCCACACACTTCCAAATATTCCTTTCTCACACCCCCGGACCAATCCATCTCCCACAGGGACACTATCAGGGCATCGGGATCTCATTCCCAAGTCCTATCCCTCTCCCAGCCACGTGCATGCACTTCCACCTTCTTCTGCCCGGCTGTTGGCTCAGGTCCCACTCCTCAGCAGGTTCATCCCCCCTGGACCCATCCAAGCAGAGTTTGGAAGATCCCAGGAAAAGCTCTAAGGGAATTTAACAAGGGGAACCATTCCAGGGGCAGTTTGGAAGATCCACGAAAAAGTTCCAGGGGAGTTTAATCGGAGGAACCATTTGGAAGATCCTAGAAAATGTTCTTGGGGAGTTTAACAGGAGGAACCATCCAAGCAGGGGTTGGGAAGATCCCAGAAGAAGTTCCAGGGGAATTTAATCAGAGGAACCATCCAAGCAGCGGTTTGGGAGATCCCAGAAAAAATTCTAGAGGACTTTAGAAAGAGCAACCATCCAAGCAGAAGCTTGGAAGATCCTAGGAAAAGTTCTTGGGGAATTCAGTAAGGGGAACAATTTGGAAGATCCTGCAGAAAGGTCCAGGGGAATTTGATGAGAGGAACAAAGAGTGAAAATGAGCAGACCCTACAAGCTGTGTGGATGCAACAGGAAAAGCCTTGGAAGGATATTTTGGGAATACCGATACAGATTTAGGCGTGGGGACAATCCCAGGCACAAGGCCACCATTCCTACATGGATAGCAGAGATCCATGGAAGTTCCTCAGGTTCTCAGTCCTGAGGAGCTTGGGGTGGGAGTTCAAACCTCGCTCCACAGGACAAGGAAACCAAAATTCCTGCCAGGACACAGCTCCCAGCCCAGGAGCTGAGGCCTCTCGTCCAGCCTCCCTCCTCTCCAGAGCTCCAGGGGTTTGGAGCTCCACAGGGAGAGGTTCCTGGTGTCCTGGAGTGTCCTCCCACCCTTGTCCCCATGGCACCACTCCGGTGGAATGGAAGGGGGGAGGACACCCCAAACCCGTGCTCTGAGCCATTCCCATGGAAATGGGGATTCAATTCCCTTTTTTCCTGGGGAAGGAAAGCTCAGGGTCATTGATGAGACCACCCCCCAGCAGTGGGATCCACTCTTCCAGCACCAATCCCAGCTCTGTTGTCCCTTCAGGCTGGTTTGGGAAGTGGGAATTTGGTATTTGGGATCCTCACGTGTCCAACAGACCCTCAATCACTTTCCTCACTTTGTGCCAGCAGAAAACTTCCCAAAATTCCAGGAGGAACAACCCTGGCAGGACAAGGGCAAGGCCAGGTGTTCCCTAATCCAGTTCTCCACCGAAATTCAGTGGGATGAGACGTTCCATGAGGACAATCCCTGTCAGTAGCAGCCCCTCTCCCGAAGGAGAGGGTCACATCCCAAAAATATCCTGCTCCTTCCTAACAGGAGTTAGAAACTCCTCCAAACTGGGAATCTGACTGGGAATGGAGGGACCTGGACCCAAAGATTTCTTTAATTTGAAATAAATGCACACTCCAAAGAGGAAGGGAAGGAAAGATCCCTAAATCCAACTGCAGCCCGTGCTGAGTGTCCATCCAAAGGCTTTTCCCACATGGAATAACGGCAGGAGCACAGCACCTCTGGACATATTCCCAAAGTAGTAGGATGGAGAATTCCAACCTTACAGACTTCTGGGAGGGAATCAAAGCCCCAAAAAACCCCAGATGCTCCATCTGACACTACCGGAGCTTCCAAACTGCTGAGGAGATTCCAAAGGGGGATTTTCCCAACCTTTGCCGCTGCAAAATCCTGGGTGATGGTTTTCAGCACCCGATGAGTGTGGTCTCCTCATCTCCCTAATTAGCATCCTGCTTCCCAAATCCCAAGTTTTCCCTGCCAGATCCTGCTGAAACTTTTGGGAGCATCTCCCACAAACAACTCCTCCAACCCCTCCCTCTGTCTCCTTTTTGTGATGTTTTCCTCCCAATCCCGAGGTTTGCCAATTGATTTCCCGGGAATCACAGCTGGATCTTGGCACGTTGGATCCCCTCCCCTCTCCCTGCCCTTTTCCCAAGCCACGCTCAGGGAGCAGGGAAATTCCTTCCTGCTTATCAGGCTCCTGCCCCATCTGCGTTCCATGTGGGGAAGGAAACCACACGCGAGATAAGAGATAAGGGAGAGGAGACGCAACCCCCAAAACCCGGGAGAGCTCCCCCAGCTCATGGCACACTCGGAGTTACCAGCTCTTCACCCTCAGGAGCTCCTGGAACAGCTCCTCTTCCCAGAAACCCCTCAGGGGGCTCCTGCCCCGGGCCATGACACCGAGGAGCAAGAGGGAAGGAGCAGGGTGGTGGATTTATCCCGATTTTCCAGTGTGTTTGCAGCTCCCCACCACGGAGCCGATCCCAAAGGCTTCGGACAGTCCCATGAGGTCCCTGCCAGCTCCAGGTGTCCCCTGGAATGTCCAAACCATCGGTCACCGCCATCTAAACATCAACCACCGCCGTCTCAACCATCCTCGGCTCAGCAAACCCCGCCGAGGCCACGGTCCCGACCCCACCAGCTTCCTCCTGCCTCTCCGTGGGATGAGCATCCTGTGGGACGAAGCCAGGCACAGCTGGAAGGCCGGCTGGCTCCAGATGTTGCTTCCCGAGCACTGTACGGATGAGTCTCTCCCAGGTTTGGATCTCTCCACCCTCCCCAGCCATCCAAGCCTTGGAAACACCTCCCCACACCCTCCCAGAGTGCTGGAAAATCAGCTCTCCACCAGCCCTCGGGTGTTCCAGGCCCGCTGGATTTAAAGCAGAGGGAAAAACGGGTTCATTCCAGCAGGGAGCCACGAGGGACCCGGAGGAACCCAAGCCAAGCCCTCCATGGGATGGACACCCAGCACTGGCAGGGCAGAGGTCTCCAGAGTTCCTGCAGATCTTTTCTGTGGAGGCTCCCGGGGGGGAATAAATAACTCTGGATGTGTTACTCAGAGGTGGGCAGGGTTCCAGGCTCTGGCTGGGGCACAGCAGCTCCTGCTGCTTCCCGCTGTTACAGTCACCTCACCTTTTCCTTGCTGGTGTTCCCTGATCCATCCCTTCCCGGCACAGGAAAGGTGCCTTCGAGCCCTCGTTATTTGCGTTGTTGGCTGAAGAAAAAATGACGAAAATTAAATAAACAAACTGGTTTTCAGAGTGAGGGGAGAATACATTACGAGAGTTTTCTTCTCACTTAATTTGTGACAAGATTCCTAAACAAGGCCGTGACCTCCAAATAAAAATCATGGAATGGTTTGGGTTGGAAAGGACCTCAAAGCTCATCTCGTTCCAACTCCTGCAATGGGCAGGGACGCCTTCCCCTGAACCAGGCTGCTCAAATCTAAATCCTGATCTTTAATTCCAGATCTAAACCCAGATCTCTCCTTTCTGAAAAGACCTCATGCAGCAAAGTTGTCCCAGCGATCTGGGATTGGTGTCCAGGTGCTGTTCCCTCAGGGTGGAATGTACCTGGAGCTGGGAACCTTCCAAACCCCGCTGCTCCTTTCCTGTGCCCATGGAACGAGGCCGTGAAAAAAACAAGACGGATCTGGCAGGCCAGGATGCCCCAGGAGCAACGTGTGAACCACACGGAGCTCACCTGGTTCATGGAATCATTGGGGCTGGAAGAGATCTCCGAGGTCACCAAGTCCAACCTGGGCCCCATCCCCACCTTGGCACTGAGTCCAGGAATTCCTTGGGCACCTCCAGGGATGGGGACTCCAGACCTCCCTTCCAATGCTTCCCAAGCCATTCCATGAGGAAATTCCTACTGATGTCCAACCTGACCCTCCCCTGAGGCCGTTCCCTCTCTTCCTGTCCCTGTTTCCTGGAAGCAGAGCCCGACCCCTCCCCGGCTGTCCCCTCTTGTCGGGAGAATCTTGGAGTTCATCCATCCCCATTCCAGACCGAGAGCTCGTTCCCCTGAAGACTGATCTCCCCCAAAAAAGAGGGAAGATCTGCTGATGGAGCAGAGCCACTTTCCATCGCCAGATCCCACCCCACAACCAGGAAAATGAGTTTTCCATCATAATCTGTGGAGCAACACAGGAAAGAAACCAAATGAAGCTCATCTCAGTGACCCGGCCTCACTCCAAGCAGGAAAAGCCACAGCAATTTCATGGAGTCTGTTTGGAGCCTGGTTAACCAGCTGGGAGACACAACAGATAGAGCCTCTTACGTTTTTCCAAAAAAAAACCCCAATCTCGGAACCTTCAGAGCCTCCCACCAGTGCCAGGAGCAACAAGACAGAGCCTCAGAGCAGAGACAGAGACCCAGCTCTAAAAAAACCCAACATTTTGGGCTCCAATCCCTGCCAGTTCTTTGGGATTTTAGCACCTACGGAGCCTTTTTGAAGCCAAGCCAGAGGCAGCAGTTGCTGCTGTGGGAATGGGACCAAGGAAGTTGTGTCTGCTCCGTGTGGATGAGTCAGAGCAGCTCCAGGAGGGAGAAATGAGGAATCATCTCCTGAACCCCTGGCAGAGGCCGGGTGTGGTGGGGGGATCTCCAAGGCAAAGGGCTCTTCCCAGCTCTGGATGACCTGGAAAAGTCCTTTCAATCTCCCAAATTAAAGGGTGTGGATTTATAGGGAGGCCTGACATGGCTGTGCTGAGCTACAAGGAAAATGTCCTCAAAAAAAAGGGGGATTTTGGCCATGGAGAAAGTCCAGAGGAGGCCCCGGAGCTGCTCCAGGGCTGGAGCCCCTGTGC